>JABJVR010048532.1:0-24222 GCA_025773905.1 Chitala chitala
AGAGGAGGTGCAGAGACTGACGGACTGGTGCAGAATCAACAACCTGTCTCTGAACGTCGACAGGACCAAAGAGATGGTTGTTGACTTCAGACGAGCACAGAAGGACCACCCTCCGCTGAACATCAATGGCTCCAACATGGAGATTGTCAAGAACACCAAGTACCTCAGTGTTCATCTGGAGGAGAACCTCAGCTGGTCCCTGAACACCAGCTCCATCATCAAGAAAGCCCAGCAGCGTCTCTACTCCCTACAGCATCTGAGAAAGGCTCATCTCCCACCCCCCATTCTCACCACAGTCTACAGAGGGACCATGGAGAGCATCCTGAGCAGCTGCATCACTGCCTGGTTTGGGAACCGCACCGTCGCAGACTGGAAGACCGTACAGAGGATAGTGAAGACAGCTTAGAAGATCATAGGTGTCTCTCTTCCCTCCATCACAGACATTTACACCACATGCTGCATCTGCAAAGCCACCAGCATTGTGAATGATCACACACACCTGTCCACACACTCTTTACACTCCTGCCATCAGGAAAAATGTACCGAAGCATTCTGTCCTACACAACCAGAGTATGCAACGGTTTCTTCCCACAAGCCATCAGGACTGAACTGACACACGCTCTAATTAACTTACTATATCTGTATTATGGCTGCTAAGTAGCCTATCTTCTTTACACCATCAGTACTCTGAGTCAGTACGCTGCATCAGTGTGCTGTATCAGTGTGCTGTACCACATCATCACACCTTAAATTCATATTAGTCGGCGCACTGTCTGTCTCCTACGTTCTGTCTTGTGGCGTGTATTTGCACTGTTTGCACATCTCTTGCACTCATGCACTTTATGTAGTTAGGGTCTGCTTTTAGTTAACTCTAGATATGTGTATCTCGTGCAGCTATATGTTGTTATATGTAGCACCATGGTCCTAGAGGAACGTTATTTCGTTTCACTGTGTACGGTGCTCACTATATATGGCTGAAATGACAATAAAACCACTTTGACTTTGACTTGTTTTTCCAGCACACCCCACAAATACTTGATTAGACTGAAATCTGAAGAATTTGAAAGCCAAGTCAACACCTCAGACTTGTTATTGTCATCCTCACACCATTCTTGAACCATTTCTGTGGTGTGGTTGGGCGCATGATCCAGCTGAAAGAGGCCACTGCCATCAGGGAATACCATTTCCATGAAGGGGTGTACTTCGTCAGCAACAATGTTTAGGTAGGTGGTACATGTCAAAGTAAAATCCACATGAATGGCAGGACCTAAGGTTTCCCAGCAAAACATTGCCCAGAGCATCACACTGCCTATACAGGCTTGCCTTCTTGGCATAGTGCATCTTGATGCCATCCTTTCCCCAAGTAAACAATGCGCATGCACCCAGCCATTCACATGATGTAAAAGAAAATGTGATTCATCAGCCCACCTTCTTCCATTGCTCTGTGGTTCAGTTCTGATGCTCATGTGGCCATTGTAGGTGGTTTTGGTGGTGGACTTGGGTCAGCATGGGCACCCTGACCAGTCTGTGGCGACGCAGCCCATATGCAACAAACTGTGATGGACTGACACCTTTATATCAGAACCAGCATTAACTTTTTCAGAAATTTGAACTACAGTAGTTATTCTATTGGATCGGACTACATGGGCCAACTTTCACTCCCCATGTACATCAATGATGTCGCTCATGATCCTGTATCTAGTTCACCGGTTTTCCTTCCTTGGACCACTTTTGGTAGGTCCTGACACTGCAGAACAGGAACATCTCATAATGGTTGCAGTTTTGGAGTTGTTCTGACCCAATCATTTAGGCATCATAATTTGGCCTTTGTCAAAGTTGAGCAAATCCATGTTTGTCCACTTTTTCCGCTTCTGCACTGCAGAAAGAAAATGTTCACTTGCTGCTGATAATAATGACCCTGGATGAACCCAAGTAGAGTGCAGTCCTTGTTAGGGTTTATATTGGATCATTTGGGAGTACTCAAAGAAACATTTTGTAATGTGTGAGTTAGAGTGAGTTAGAGTCCTGCCATGGTGCACTGGCCAATTGGAACTGTGCTGTTTCCAGGTGCTTCTTTTGTAGGTTTTCCTGCCTTGTTTACTTTTGTTCGATTTTTGTTAGATTTCTGGCCTACCAGTGGAAAAAGCATAATGCACTGCCAGGTGCTGGGACATCGCAGGAAAGTTTGGGAAGTTGGACTATAGAGGCGGCGCATTATTATACAAACACTGATTCACATCGAGCACTGCAGGCCTGTAGAGCGCCACTCAGACAGGCAGGGCCTAATCGGCTTTCCAGAGAGCAAGCAGCCATTTCTGCTCCCTTCTTCCCTCCACCCTCGAATGGTCATGACAGGTGTAGAAAACAGCAAGGCGTGAGCGCGTATTTTAGGCCTGATTTCCTACAGGCGCTGAGTGCTTCCTGCCCCGGTTCAGTGAGGCACACTTGCGGAACCGCACCATTAGCTGTCACTCGTACAGTTCTACTCAGGTCGCAGCATTGTGGTGCTGCTCGGGGGGGTTTAAACTTCACTAGCAAGGTCATAGTTTTAAACTTTACTAGCAAGGTCATGACTCTCTAGGTTTGTAAGTAAGAGATGCTGAAGAGCAGTTTTTGGGACCCCGTGTTGTCTTCCTCTTCCCGTTCATAAGGAGGTTGGTCCTGTCTTACAACAGGTGTGGGATGGCAAAACCATCAAAGGCATTGGGCATACACAGCATGAATCAGCAGTAGGCACACATCACCACTCTTTATATACAGATACTTCCAGTGGCACAAGCCTTACTGCATCAAACATTAGGCTTATACTGGGCCAGTAGATTGTGTTCAAAGTGATCAAGGAATTTAAAGTGGTCAGCTCAGTCAACACTGGACTTTTTGTTTGCTATTTCTTTAACTTTTAGTGGTCTATTTTAGTTTTTCTGTGACTAGGTAATATATACTCGCAGCAATTTATGTGCAGTTTGCTAAACTGTTCATACAGAAATGTTTTGCTAACAGATTATAAATGTTGGCAGGTGGCTCAGTGGGTAGTGCTGCAGTTTCACACCTCTAGGGTTGTGGATTTGATTCCAGTTCTTGGCACAGGTGTGTGTGTGTGTGTGTGTGTGTGTGTAGGTCGCATGTTCTGTCTCTACTTGCATGGGTGTACTTCCAGGTTCCTCTCACAGTATGAAGCCATGTGGGTTGAGTAGTTTAGAAACTCAAAGCTTTCTTTTGGGGTGTGTACGTCCTACAATGGATTGGCTAGCTGCCCAAGGTATGTGTACCCTGCTTTCTACTCTGTGCTTCCTAGAATAAACTGTAGCGCTTCAAGATCAGTAACTTGAGAACAAATAAATTAATAAATGCTGGCAACGTTTTAGTTTGTTTATATACATTTCTGCTATGAACTGGATCATGCCATAAACAACTGTATCACACATCTGTCAATTTTCATACTGGGAAAATTTTAAAACCTTTGAATAAATGTGGTATTAATTTGAAAAAAATAAGAACTATATAATCAAGACACAAAACACAAAACCCACGTTTCATGTTCCATCCATCCATCTATTCACTATACCGCCTTATCCAATTCAGGGACGAGGGCATGTTTCATGTTGTTAAACTAAATTTTAAAGAGAGGTTGAATAATAAAATAATAGTTCAATCCTTAACATCAATGGACAGTTAAGAAATAATGTTATGCAGAGCATTAGCAAACAAATTCAAAGATCTAGTAATTATATACTTTATCAGCTACAAGACTGGCAAGGGGAAGTCAGCACAAGCTAAGGTTAATAATTCAAACCTGTCCATAAGTAGCTCAAGACAGTCACATTCATGTCATTAAATGAAGTCAGAGTGCAGTGCAATTATTGGAATTCCCCATATCAGTCACCTCAGACGCATTAGTCCAGGTGAGGAGATATTAGGTGCTAATCAAAATGATTTCAGTGATCACCATTTTAAACAGTTTGCTTTAATGTGACATTTTTCTTTTACCAAATAAAAATTATTTAACATTTTCAGGCTACATGTTGTAATTCTGTCTGACACACATATGTGCTTCATTCTCATAGAAAGATCTGGCTGATTAAACTGCCTTCCACAACCTTCTCCACAGAGCTGTCCCGGCAGAGTGCACAATTGAACAACAAGTGAGTGACTATCAGACATTGATTTCCCTGCACATCGTCATGGTGAATGATGCTGCAGCAGATGCATTTCACAGCATTCATTACCCACTGTCACTCCATTGTCTCCAGCTCTTCTGCTGGTGATGAGATTTAGGTGACGGACGAGGACGCACTCATTCTCAGTGCTCATACCATGGACCCTGTGGCTGTAACTGTCAGCATATACACACTCGTGTTTCTCAATGTCTTTTGACTTCCAGAGCAGCTAGATGGTCAGGAGAGTGGGTTGGGTAAGATGTGATGAAGAATATCTATTTGCCAGGTGCATATGGTGGAGAGCAATCTCCCCAGCACAGTCTGGGACCAAGACCGGGATTGAGACTGGGACTGGCACAGTGTGGGAACAAGACCGGGATTGAGACTGGGTCTGAAACTGGGGCTGCACCCAGGACTGGGATAAGGACTGGGACTGTTATCAGCACTGGAACTGGGCTTGGCACTGAAGTTGTGACTGGGATCAGTACTGCGACTGGGGATGTGGCTGGAGCTGGGGCTGGTATCAGGACTGAACCTGGGGTTGTGACTGGAGCTGGGGCTGGTATCAGGACTGAACCTGGGGTTGTGACTGGAGCTGCAGTGCTGACCATAGAGATTCTGGGTACCTTCCACAGCACTTTTCTCTTAGTTTTTCTCTCTCCCTTGATCTCTCTGCTTCATGCTCATTTTCTCAGACACATACACACTCAGACAGCTTTAAACCTGTTGTACGATAAACACTGGATGACTGGGCATCTGAATGGACCCAGAGGAAGTATTGAAGGAAAGTGGATGTGGTCCTAGATGTGGTTTCACATGTGTGTAATTGTGCTTTTAGGATGCTTTTGTGGCTATTTCTGCAAAATCTTCTCACAAGAAAAGCTTTCAGCCACTTGACAGAGCTGTACTCCTGTCCCTAAATAATACCGCCTCTATTCTTTTGAGCAACCATTTGGTCATGTCGTGGATTTTAGTTTTATTTTTAATAAAATTTCAATTCAAAATATGAATGTGCATAACATTACCCTGACCTACTTTGTACTGTATAGACTTTTTAATAATTCCCAACAAACAAATAAAGCATATGAGAAAAGTGAACACAAAACTGGTGTTTGAAAATAGTGTGACATCAAGCACAAGCACTGCAGATACAATAAGATTAGACAACACGCATGCAGTGTAATGCTAGTGTAAAGCAGGAGGATGAGAAACCCCCAAACATTTCAGAGGTACAGTGCATTTCAGTAGCAGAACATCCAGCTAACCTGTCCTCTTTATGGGCTAAGTAGACACTACCCCATGGGGTGTTTTTGAAACTGTCCCCAGGAGTTATTTACAGCTTTCAGATCTCCTTTGAATTTGTAGGTTTCAAAGTGAAAAACTGCCTGTTTAAACCTCAAAGCCCCCATCACCTGTTTGGATTTTACTCAAAACAATCCTGAACAGTAAAAAAAAAAAGAAATAACATTTACCCAACATGAACCTTTATTTTAATCCCATAAGCGTTTTCAAAACAATAATAAAAACTACATAACTGCACTGCTATTTTACCATTTAACTGTGGCCATGTTGTGTACCTTACTGTCTAAATTCGCCGATGGTGTAAATTAAGTAAGCACAAATTAAAAGTCTAAAGCAAAGTGGTCTTTGTATGTGTACTTTGTTTATTCGCTGCCTGATCTTATCTGTACTGTGACTATAGCACCACTGATGGTTTTCACATTAAGATGCGTACTGAGATGTTTTGGTTGTTAACCCCAGCCAGTCCTCTGAGGGTGTCAGCCATTTGTCCTGGTGTTTGTGGCCTCTTTACCCATCATCCTCAGCATCTGAAAGCATTACACCAAGAGAAATGGCTTATGTCAAAAGCCTTTCACAGGAGTAGTAAACAAGACTTCTATCCTTATTTCCTGTTTGTCTCGCATCACATGATACAAGGGGAAACAGTATCCTCTCTGACATCACAGAGATCACCTTCTCTCTGGAACATTTGATTTTTATTGCCCCCCTCCTCTCTTTGTCTCATTTATTTTGCATCCATTTCTGCACATCAGCCAGTATATCACCACCCACTGGGATTCTCCTGTTGGTTACCTAGTGTTACACTTCTCTGGTGTTGATTAATTTTTGTTCTATTATAGAAGCAGGTGCGGCTAATTAATACGTTGCTTGACGTGTGTCTTTGTGTGTGTGTGTGTGTGTTTGTGTGCACGCGTGTGTGAGAGACTGAGGAGTAGGGATAAGCAAACATTTGCTTTCAACTATAGTCTAAGAATTTAATTTTTCATGCTATTACAATATTTTTATATTTTTAAATTGTACAAAAATTTAACAAGTCTGGAGACAAGTTTGAGACGTTTGTCATAAATTGTCATAATTGTATGCAGCCTATATGAACGTGGTCACTACCATTAGAAATACGTAACAATACCTAGACACGTTCTTGTTACAGATGACAGAGTGAGCTCCTTCTGGCAACGTTTGAAAGCATATGTTAGTCACGCGGGAATGGAATGGTGAACAGGAAATGAAGCGTTCCAGAAGCCTCAATTACCCAATAATACACACCGTGTGTCTGCAGAGCTGGAAACGTTTTCAACCGCTTAATAACTGTAACCGACTAATGCAACCAGATGACCTTTATGTCCTCTTCCAGCGAAATAGCTGTGCTATCCTTCGTTTCCAGCCGAACACATCAGGGGGAGTCCGCTTTCTGTATGTTTGCTCTGGAGGCCACTGCTAAACGCAGGCATAACATGTCTTTTCCTTTGACTCGAATTATAGTTTATTACTGGATCGCCGAATATTAGACATCATGCCTCCAAAGGTGTTTATCAAGATTTTTAGCTTTAAAGTACTAATTTTTAAACAGACCTCTGCTCTTTGAATTGATGTCCGCTGGTTCAGATATCGGCGTGAGCGCATCACCCATAAACAGAGTATGTAATTTATTATAAATGAAACTTAACGCAATATATTTCAATTCCGAATTATGACAACCTTCTATATCCGTGCAAAGTGCTTTTATTGGCTCATCAATAGCTTCTGCGCTATTTGGAGAAAGCTATTAACGATGTAACAGAGCTTGAATATTACACTGCTGCGGTGGAGAATTCAAATCGAGATGCGGCGCTCTGAAACAGTACAGACGAATTCGCAACGCCTCGTCTGGGATGTAGATTTTGCTTCCAGTCTTTAAACTCCGATGGAAACGTGGCATTTGCCGCAGAAGCGTCATGAATACAAACTGACAGTCCGGATGGGCACTTTTGTTGCGCCGTGTTTCTGCTGTGCGACTCCAAAATACAACTGAACGGCTTGCGCATTTGGAAGAACATCCTATGAAACGACCATACGTTACAACACACTACAGGAGAGAAAAGCGGCGGAAAATACTGAAACAAAATGCAGACGAAATAACATAAAATAATCAGCCTAAAACGCTAACAGAATATATCACGGAATAAAAAATAAACATAGCATAAAAATACAGTATTATAAAAATGTGTGCAGCTAAAATGCAATTCAGTTTAACACTCTGAATTTCCAGATGGGTGCTTTACTGGAAATATGTAAATGAATGACTTAAGTAAAATTCACTCACTTCCCCCCTTCCCGTTGGATTTAAAGTAATAGACATTAAAGTGCAGAAAACGGAGTTTTGAACATTTTAAAATAAAATGTGTCGTTCTGCCCATTATGGACATATCTTTTCAATCACGGGCAGTTCACAGTGTTTCTCTTGCTGTTAACGAGAGCTTCACATGAAAGAAGGAAGACATTGTAACTTTATAAAATGCGTGTTTCTAATCAGTCACAAATAGACACATAAAATAGATCTCTACCCTGTTAAGCACAAAAGAATCGGAACAAAGTCTTATGTCATGCCAATTATCTTCTACAAACTTTAAAAGGCAGCGTAACTTTTTGATTTTAACATATAAAGGACTTTGATTTGAATCAGACAATGGAATTCATTAAAATTGTATAGGACGAAATATAATCCAATCAATAAAAGAGAAAATAACCCAGATGGAAATGAACACTCTCTGACAAAAGTCAGGAAAAAAGAAAGAACACTCCTCTCCATTGAGGATACCTGGTCCTTATAGCCTGTGGAAAAACCATGGCGGTATATGTCTCTTGTGGAGCGTAAACCGAGAGCTGTGAGCCTGCGGTAAATTCAAAGAAAGACAGAAACAGCCCGCAACATTATAAAGTCAGACAAGTTGCAGTTCTTTACACTGAACACGCCTTGAGAATAAACCTGGAGGAGCATCAACGTTGGCAGAATTCATTGGTAAAGGCAACCCTTACCTATAAAAATGTGAGCAAAGAATGTTAATTTTGGACCCACATATTAAAATACATTATACTGTAACGCATGACGATTTGTCTGAGTGGTGCTTGTTGTGTGGCCACGCCCTGTTATCTTGCCTCGTTTTCTTGTTAACTTCCATGTTATGTTCGTGTGCTTGCTGTTATGGTGTTATGAGTGAAATGAAGAGAAGGTTTAAACGTTTAAAAAGGACTTCTGATGTGAAACAAAGAGGAAGTGTACCAAGTTTGTTGTTCTGAGTGTAAAATGAAAAAGAGGTTTAATGGTTTATGGTGTTCTGAGGGTGAAACGAAAAGGACATTTAATGGTTCTTGGTGTTCCATGTTGAAATGAAAAGATTTACCAACAGTTTATGGTGTTCTAAAAGTGAAATTAAAAGGAGGTTTAATGGTGAACAGTGTTCTTAGGTGAAACAAGGTTTCAACTGCTGTTCTCTGATGTGTGTCAGTAGTGAAGAGGGTTTAGACCTCTGTTCCCTGAGATTTGTCTTCATGAGACTGATTGAGAGCCGTTGTCCTTGAAGTGTGCTTCAGTGTTAGAGCCTGGGGTCATGCTGACTCTCCCCATCTACGTCCTCTGATGGAACTTAAGGAGTCATTTCAGACTGCAGTTCATATTTGATGACTTTATTGATTTTTTTCCCTCTCTCTTGCCACGGTTCCGCTTTCAACTGAGTTGACTGTAATTCCTGCTTCCAAGAGCTGAATTCCCTTGTCCTGAATTCACTCTAAAAACAATACCAACAATATTCTTCAGAGTTTTTAATGGATATTTTATAAGTAACAAACTATGAATTTCTTCTACGTCAGTGCATCTTGTGGATGCTTTGTGTAAGGATTTTGGAAAACCTAAGATTACACAAAGAGATACTGACAAAATATTATGAAAAGGTGCAAAGAAAATCACAATACACAGCTCTCCACAGTTTCATGCCAAGCCAGTTCCGGGAATGTGCCAAATCAGATGCCATAGTCTTATATTAAAATTTTATCATATTAACAGAAATAATATCTTTCATTATCAAAGCATTTAACATAATCCTTAAAGCACTCCAAGAATTTATGAATCTAGTGTGAAATATAACAAAATCAAAACAAAAATAAACATGCCTCAATATCCAATTGTTTTACACAGTAAGAGAGACCACTAACACTGTTGGTTTAATGAAGCATGACTGCTGTCATTTTTTTTTCTGTGATTCTCTCATGGTGCCAAAGTGGTGAATAAAACTGTATTCATTATGTATGAACACTGTAAATAGTCCACACCCCATCACCCCTCAAAGTAACATAATGATTTCTTATTGACTCACAGTAAAACAATCAATGCAAAAACAATTAGACCTCATACAGAAAATGCTTTACTGAGACAAAAGACCAACAGGATAACACTGTGCGTGTGTGTGTGTGTGTGTGTGTGTGTGTGTGTGTGGCAAAATTAGATGCAAAGCAACAATTTACATAAGATACAGAGACATACAATTATAACATATTACCGTAATTCTCCTAATTACGCTTCCGGTATAATAAATGTGCCCCAACCCAATAAGACAGGGCGGCTAATACGGTACGACACACGGTGCACCCCTTCTACGCGTTTAAAGCCGTGACATAGAAATGTGGTCAATGCGAAGAAGTGTGGATTTGTGGAAAATGAATGTCTAAATGTAGTGAATTATACGCATGTTCTACAATTAAAGATTATTAATTTAACACAAAATACATTATTTGGACAAAATCCGCTTCTGAATTCCAAATTGATTTGCCGTGGATTGCACCAGCATCACTTAAATACATAACGTTCTGATATTTTCAATAGTTTTACAATACACGCACCTTGAATTTCATCTGACAATAAAGTTAATCGAGTACAATAATAAGGTCTCCAAAATCTGTGATATTCTTACCGAATTATAAACAATTCATTCGGAATTTGTCGTGTTTATGGCGTTTTCGTACGCAATTACAATTAATGAATCGCCGTGTTTAAATTGCATTTTCCTCAAATCAGTTCATCAGAGCTGTTTCAATATCTTCATATTTAACTGGCCGACCAGCTCTTGACTTTCTTTTATCGGATCAGATTTAGGTGTGTTTTGTAATCGTGTCTTGTTTTGGCACCAATCTTGAACTCTCCAATGGTGAACATTGAAAACTTTTGCAGTAAAATGTTTTCCTTTTTCCTCAGATAGTGAAATTACCTTCAACTTAAACGCAGCTGTGTACGACTTTTTGCTCGCCATATTTCACCTGCGTTTAAGCATTACATTTTGTTTCCAATATACTTAACAGAAACTCTAATGACAGAATTTTATTCGTTTTTATAAGTCGTAGTTGATGGGAATTGTATTTATGTAGAAAAATGTTAGGCTTTTTAGTAACAAATTGTTGTTT
The DNA here is from genome assembly GCA_025773905.1 of Chitala chitala. Taxonomy (NCBI): domain Eukaryota; kingdom Metazoa; phylum Chordata; class Actinopteri; order Osteoglossiformes; family Notopteridae; genus Chitala; species Chitala chitala. The sequence goes on from JABJVR010048532.1 coordinate 10,890, forward strand.
TTAAAGGTTTTTAAAAACTTGAACTTCTCTTTTTAAAGGTTTTAAAAACTTAATAATTTGCACATTTTGGCCTCAAGTAGACGCGCCCTGCACGTAACTTGTAACGCGCTCGGGCGCATTAATTACGAGAAATACGGTAAACAATTCAGCATTCGATTCATACCTAAATATTAGCTGAAGGGTTTACAGAATATGTGATAAAATGTGACATTAAGTGTCACTGTAATTAAAAAGAAGAGGCATGGCCATCAGCCATCTCAGAGGGCACAGTTAGGTGGCAGTGTCATTCATTTGCCCTCTTTTTGACTAATGCCACTGATTATCACTTCCTGCTAATTTCATTATGATTAGAGAGGATGCTTTTCTGACAGGAATTATAAAGGTTTGGTCTCTGGCCTGTATAAGTGTCAAGGCAACACTGTAGGACTTTTAAAATGGTTTTCTTGTATGATGACATCAACACTCAAATGAGCTTTTTGTTTGTCTTCTTCACCTGCATGTCACACTCATGCTTCTGTTCCAAGATACAAGGCCAGCATTCCTCCTTAGTGATGTATTTCTATCCATCATGGATTAATGGGTAAGGTAGTGGATCTCATAAATTATCACATTAATGTCAAAGTGAGGAACACATATGCTTATGTTATTGTATACAAAATACACTGTATAAGCTATGTGTTATATGCTCATTTAATTTCTGGAAAAGGAATACAGTAATAAAAAGGATAATTTTTCTGCCACTTGCTATCATGCCAGGTTGTATAATTTCATAGCTATCAAATGTTCCTAGTCGAACATGCCCTCGCTCTTAGCGTGGAATTTTGTGTATTTTATTTCAACAACTGCCTGGGGAGAATAAAAATACACAATGTGATACAGTAAAATGTAGTAACTGTGTAGAGTACCTTTCCTCAAAAAGTGTTGACATAAATGGGATGTTGGTGGAATGCATTCCTATGATTGCCTGTAATTTGCAAAAATGCCTTTGGTTTTTCAACACACGTTTTGTGCTGCATTTTGCATATATATATATATATATATATATATATAAATAAAACAAAACTATTGCAAAAACTGGAATTAGAGAAATGGCATGCCATAAGGGGGCAGACAGCTTTGATGTTCATGGGTTAATCAGACCCAAATAAACATATAACCCCACACTGACCTGTTTTGGCACTGACTGACTGACCTGGCTCTCTACAGCCAATCTAACAGACTGAAATAATGTATCCAGCTCTCACATTATACATTTCTTCATAGTTTACACAGTAATTGGACCAGTTTAGCCATCCTTGTTGATTACCAACAAAGACAAGCTATGCCATGTTTTTCTGCCAGGAAACATCATGTATTGTAATAATGCTTTACTGGGATATCATCAAGCCAACAAAAGTTGGTATTTTTTATGTTGTCTTTGTAAGGTTTTTTTTCTTGGTACTCAAACCCTTGAAAATTTCATTTTAGACATAACATGGAGTGTCATGGGGAAAAATCACTAGCTGAAACCTTGAGGACTTTAAAGTGACAAAAGCAACATGGTGTCACCATAATCTGTGGAAAGGATTGAAAAGAGCAAAAGGACATTCATTTCTGTATGTCCAAGACGTCAACAAAGTGACACAGTCTGGGTATCGAATATAGACTCAACCTTTGGGTGTCAATTATTAGGTCACATCAGAACATTTTAACTGAAACCCCAGCTCAGCTGAGATGTTTGATGAGCACCCCTCCCACAAAATTAAGCACAGTACTAAATAGCAATGCCTGCAGAACTCCTACCCACCACCCTTTTAACACACTCCTTTTTATGTTTCACTTGGAATGCTATGATCGTCTTACAGCTAGCATCTCTTCATTTTGTCTGTGGCTCACTGTTTACACCAGCAATGGCACTAGACCTTCTGCTGGGGTGAGGCAGTAGGTCACAATTACTACATAAAGACTGCAGAAGGTGCTGACTGATACTGTGCTCTACACCTGCACTGGTACTATTATTTGCTTTCCACGAGGAAACCCAGCCATAAACTGAGATACACTGAAACGGCTCCCATGGTTGCTGGCAATTGCTGATGTTTCTCAACCTCTGTCTGTTCCCAAACAGGGAAACAGAGAGACGGCTGACTGCTGCAACACTTTTCCTGGTGATCAGCAGAGAAAAGCAAAGTTTTTCAGGTGAGGGGAGTGGGGTGGCGCACTGTTTAAAATCCCTACATTACTTTGTCATTCCAGTAATTTACTGGATTTACTGGCAGCAAATTGTGCTTGGAATTAGTGGCTTTTTCAATCTCTCATAGCTTAGCTGCTTCACTGCCCTGGGGGTGGGTGGGGGGGTTTGGGCTTCAAACAGCTAGCAGAATGGCAGCTTGATTCAGATGGAGAGTTTCTGTCCGTTGAGGGGACAGAGACCAGCATGCTATACTCCCCCACCACCCACTATTCCATATAACACCGCAATAATATAATAAAGTCTTCAGAAGTCATGCAGGATAAAACCAGCATAGGTAGCTGGCAGATTAGCGAGATGTTGCTGATGTGGTGGGGGGGATGGGGGTGCTTTCCTTTCCTGCCAGTGCAGTGGCACCACATGGGCAGAGGATGGCAGCGCTTGCTTGGGTATATCTTGTGACAGGACACTTCTACTATGGAAGAACTCTTCACAAAAAAAATCTTTGAGATGGTCAGAAATAATCTTAATAGTCCACTACTAGCCCAGATTTTGTATATTCTAGCTGTCTATTAATCAAGAAAAAATTTTTTTAAAGCTTAGTTCTTTGTCATGGGTTTGACTACAACTATGAGCAGCGTTAACACATTTTTACTTTTTTTACTCTAATTTTCCCTTAACGAAACTAACAGAAAACACTACACCGATTGTGACAAATAGCATTTTTTTCAGGAAGGTCAATGTCCTACATTTCCAGGGTTATGATGTGTACATGCATTGTTTATCAGTAGATTCAGATCTTTTCATAGAAAAAAGCATGATGGGCAGTCCTGCTAAATTCTGCTAAATTATCGTTTCTTATCGCCCAAGTCTCAAGCAGGTGTAACACAATGTCACGCAAAGACATACACACCTGGGCGCTGTCACCTGCAATACTACCAAAGAGATTAATTTCCAACAAGATGATTCAGCCCTGTGCTTTTCTGACCCCACCCCCAGCACACACACGTACACACTCGCATGCACATGCGCGCAAACACACACACACACCAACCTGCCCGGTAATCCAAGACTGTCTGCTTCAAAGAATGGTCTGAACCACCCAGGGAGAACTTCAGTGAATAAAGACAAAAAAAAATCAATAGCAATATATATTCAACAAGACTGTATTTGTGTTATTGACTGCAGAAACGAGAGGTAAGAGCTCTCCTTTCCCCCATCAATAGGCAAAAAAATAAATAAAAATTCATAAAAGCATTTGAAAGGTTTTTGTCTGATCCCTCCACAGGGAAAAGCACACATTGTACCTCTTACTGATTTTTCTATAACACCCTCATTAAATTTGATTATCCTTCAAAACAGCACTTTTAAATGAGCTGAAAGGTTAAATTTGACAGTCTGTCTGCCACCCAGAAGCTATAATTCAAAACAATACAAGCAGGAATTGTTCAGATTCAAACCACTGGCTGGATAATTATACTGAAGCACAAAAACCTTATAAATTAATCAGTTAATATGTTCTCTTGAGTGGAGTTCAAGAAAATATTGCATATACAGTAGGGGCAGTGTACCCTCTATGACCTTGCTGACAGATATATGGTGGTGATAGTCTTTGTCACAGAGAACATTATAGCATAGTTTATGTTCATACTGCACTTTTGAGGACAACCCCCCCACCCCCTCCCTGTCCTCCACAGGCCTTAAGATAGATGTGGAACATGAGCAATATTGGTCGGACAGCCGAGGAATGCACACAATATTGGAACCATGTCGAAGCCGTCGCCAGCAATTTCTGTGGGGGCTGCATCTCATGGCATGAGAAACCTCAGTGGACAAGCAACGGAGTGTTATTCCATCCTTTCAGGTGGCGCAGGTGGCACGGCGACTGGCACAGCATGACAGCGTCCTGTGGAGGGAGTCCAGTGACGGCTGGGCAGCTGGCACCGCCACCTGGGCACAAACGACCCCTTTGTTGCTCCCTTCATCCCTGAGGTCAATCACCAGGGGGCGCTGTTCCCAGGGAATTGTAGGCTTACATGTGGTTGTTTAAAAACATCTTACCACAGTACACACACACACACACACACACACACACACACACACACAGACCTAATCTTAGAATTAACGTGACATACACTTACTCCATTAGCTAGCTGTATTTATTCATTGTAAAAATTACAAAAACAAAATGAGAAAATGCAAGAAATATAAATCTAATAAAACTATCTTAGCAATCATCACAAAATTAAAATCATGAAAAAAAAACCCACACACACAGGGCATATTAACACACTATCCCATTTTTCTCATGGGGTGTCATACAGGTCATAGTTAAACATCTCATATTTACAGATTGCTGGGGTGGCTGTCATGGTTCAAAATTTATTCGGGAATAACATTTGGTACCATGCATAAGTAAATCTGCATATGAGACCTTGGGCTCAGTCCGCGGGAGTTTTTACTAGCGAGAAAACACGTGCACGCGCACACACACACACACACACACACACACACACACAGCAAAATACTTTTCCTGTAAACGGCAACGGCAGGGACGATTAGCATAACCCTACAGGGCACAGAGCAAAGGCTTAGATGTGTGCCGTTTGTACACCGGTGTTGTAACACAGCAGTGTATTTGCATGACAAAGCGGCCTATCAACATGGCTGCTAGCTAGAAAGCCTATGGAGAATATAAACAAGTGCCTGGTAGCTGCAACACAAAGCACTGTGCCATCACGTTCATGTTAGAAGATTATACATACATTCAGAGATGAAAAATCAATATGGCATCAACATACACTTGTACTGCCAAATAAAACAGCACGCTGTGAGCTCTAGCATGTTTCAAAGTTCAGTCAGGTTTGCAGACCGTTGTTAATTAGTTTGTTTAAAAAGCGCAGTCTTGTGCAAATTTTAGTTATTTAATAGGTTAATTAAAGTTGGTTTAATTCCACTGAAATTTTTATCTAAACAAAAGAGGAGGATGCAAGGTCCAGTGCACAGTCTGTGTGTGTGTGTGTGTGTGTGTTGGGGGTAGTTGATTATACACAAAACCTCTTTTTTTTTTCCCTGAAAATGTCACATCGCTTTGCTGTTTAGCAATGAAGCAATGTTCTCTAACAATATATGTCATATACAAGAAATCTTACTTCTTTTTAATGAATTGTTCACAATCATGGATTATAACAGAACAGGCTATATGTTTTGAATTAAACAACATATCTCACGATATGATGATCATGGCAATATTCCACAAGCATTATATCCTTCCACATCTATCAATTTATATTACAACAGACCGAGGGAGCACCCAGGTCAATGCTGACTGCACAGCACACCAGGCCGGAGGATTAGCTTGTCCTGACCCCTGGGTATGACGTCACTGTCACTGCAGCTGACCCGCTGCCACATGCAGTGGTTGCTATGATATTCATACTAGAATGTTTATGGATTGATTTAGCAGTCTGTGTATGTGCCCTACTAATGACGATGCAGAGCTCCAAAAAGTCATTTATTCATTCATCTTCGATAACACTTCATCCTGTTAAGGGTCACAGGAAACCTGGAACCCATCCCAGGACGCATAGGGTGCAGGGCAGGGGACACCCAGGGCGGGGCACCAACCCACTGCAGGGCACACGCACACACACACACACACACACACTACAGGCAATTTGGAGACACAAATCAACCTAACCCGCATGTCTTTGGACTGTGGGACTGGAGAACCCGAAGGAAACCCACCAAGCACAGTGAGAACATGCAAACTTCACACACACAGACCCAAGCCAAGAATCGAGCCCCAGGCCTAGAGGTGCAAGGCAACAGCGCTAACCGCCACACCGCTGTCCAAAAAGTCACTTAACAGAAAAAAGTATCTTAAACAGGTGCTGCAATATCAACTGCGTGCATTGTCAACAATCCAGGAATACAATCATGTAACAATTCATCCAAACACATGGCAATAATGCGACATGAAGAGTCGACATACGTCGTACAGGTTATATCACGTGCCCATTTTGATGTTTTAGAAGGTGACTGTTTCAGACAGATACAGTTTTAAACACTAAGCCTGCAGGATACATTTCCTAAGAATTTTGAAAGCTGTAAATTCAGCTTTTTAAAAACCATAATTGATGCCAAGGTTATTTCAACGGATACTTTATGTTGATTGTAATTTGCATCCATTCTAAAATTTATATATACATGACACTATCTACCTTCTATTCACATTATTCAGCCGCTTATCCAGTTTGCAATGTCGCAGGAGGCCTGGAGCCCATCCCAGACAGCCTAGAACGTAAGGCAGGGTGAATCGTGGACAAATTACAAAAATGTAACAATATAGTATACACTTCAACCTTATTTTTGCCAATACCCTTTGGATTTCACAGAATACATGGTAGTTTTTCGTGGATGGCGTTTTAATTTTTAAGTAAATCCCACCTCGGATAAACAGCGTGGAAATTTACAACTCAGAATAACAGTAGTAGTTCTCCAACCTCTAGTCACTCGCCGGACAGGCTCAGCATCCATAGTTCTAGTGGTTGAACAATTACTAAACTATTACATTAGTTTCATATTTACAGACCCTTCATTTTTATTTACACCTCGTTTGGCTAAGGAAATTTATTTAAATCTATGACGAATCGAAGTGGTGGTTTCTAGTTAATAGTTATTAACAAGTGTGTGTTGAGATTTACAGATCATTCAATGATGTCATTTATTCTTTTGGAAATGGCTTTAAGTTAGTCTTGTACTTTTTTGGCTGAGTTAGTATTTATGGTATAACGTTTAAATTTGTTTGTATGCCGCGATATGAAACGCCAGGACGCGTCTCGCTAGTGTGTGAATCAGCGTGGGATGTGAGGCGCTAATTTATAACTACACAATTTTAAGGGGGAAAAAAACTAGACAAGCAAAACAACATATTTTCAGGTATGTGAAACATAATCAATGCATTCGCCAAAAGCACTTCGTCCAGCCCAAACGCTCACGCGTCAAGACGAGACAGGAGCATTGATGAGCTCGTCTTCCTCCAATTTTGTGAAAAATCATCCACTAGTGTCACGTGCACCTAGGCAAAAAACTGAACATTTCAAGTCCAATGTGAATATAAAGATTATAAACGAACAGTTTATCTTAAATACGTGGAACAAAAACGCGCAGATATGATTGGTTTATAATGGCTAGTTTTAAATGGAAACACGAAAGTTGGATATCACGTTAGGTCCTTGTTGAACAAGACCGCTGCACTAACTCAGAGGAGATTATTTTTTGTACTTGATTGGTTTAATATATTTGTTTTTAGTGGGTTCTGCACGTTACTCCGAAGTGAGACTCACTGGCTTTACAAGTCCCGGTGGCGACGTTATTTCGGCCATACCATTCTAATCTTGACGTTTCCAAGTTGTTAAATATCACTTGTGTGTTATAATCAATCCAAGAAAAAAAAAACTGCAGAAAAGAGTTTTTGAAAATCTGTCTAAAAATACAAACAAACTCTTTCCCACCTGCGTTCCTGCAGGATTCACTGATGAGCTGGAAGAGGTTTCCAGCACCGTTGCCTGTGATTATGAGGATGTCGTGTCAGCAGGATTGAAGGAGCAGGTTTGAGAGAATGGAGCTGAATGCGGCTCACGTTTCCAGCCCCCCTCAGTCACTAATTAACACAGCCGGTTCTTCTGCGTTTAATCACTTCCTCGCCCCGGAAAGTTGGCGCACATCGAAGGATAAAGCTCTGTGAAATGACACACTGTCCAAAAATTAGGTCGAATGTGGACAACTTGGTGGCCTTCGTCACCTTCTGCCATGTCGCAAAATTATTCAAAAAGGAAACGTTCTAAGTCAATTCGGACTTTTTTTTGTCAGCCCTTAGTTGGTTTTTAAAGTGTCGTTCGTGAAATGAAACTTTACATCTCCTGAGGGCTTTTCTGAGGTTCAGCCTGTAAAGTAGTTTTCCAGAGCAGTGATTGAGCCCCGTACAGTACCTAACTGCAGTCTGTCTGTCATATGCATAATACAGAAGCTACACAAACTTAATTGGCATCGATTTGCCGCAGGGACTGCGGGTGTTGGGCTATTTTAACATACAGCTTAAATTTTATTTGTTTAATGAATACATCAGGTCTAAAACCCCTCTGGTCGTCAGACAGAAATAACAAGGTAATTAACTATATTTCGTCTCATACTTTAATTCGTCTTTTCAGTACGACCACGTTCCCTATGTTAAATATGTGGAACAAAAACACGCAGAGCTAGTGGCGAGGTGGACAATAACGGATGTTAATGTGGGAATGAGTGTTCTCTTCTTATTATTCTTTAATGCAAATCAGCATTGCAGGGGTAGGCTAAAACGAATTGGTCATGTTGCTGGGAAAACCGAAGGCGTATGCACTGCAAATTGTGCAGCGCTCAATAGATTAATCTGTCAGGACGTTCTTTCATTTGTCCTCCAGCATTTTGTGCAAATAGAAAATGCCCCACTGATTTGAACTTTCGGAGAGATTTGCATTTGTAATCTCAGCAGAAATACTTTCGGTGATTTTTAAACCGGGTGATTGAAGGGTCACGTCTTCCGACACTTACCTGCAGAGGCAGCTAGACCTGTGCCTATACGTAATGCAGAGGTATTTAAATGGGTCAGAATTCAGCCTGAACCACGAACGAAAAAGGGCACATCTTTATTGCTTCGGTTATAGGCTACAAAAAGTGCCCACTTTTGAGCGTCCTGACTCTCTTCCTTACGAGCAGCTCACAAAGATTCAATGTAATTAAAGAAGACTAGCTTTTAATTAAATCTGCGGGTTAATTAGGAAAATCTATCTTTAAAGTAATCCCATGTTTCTTTGAGCTTGTTGAAGAAGGTGTTGCTTTCTGTGTGTGTGTGTGTGTGTGTGTGTGTGTGTTAAGTAGCGATACAGGTACCTGGAAGGTTATTTAACGCATACTGTTTAGAATTCCCCCATAGTTTGCTTAAAAGTAATTCCTTTTGCTGTCTACTGTAGGGAGTTATGAACGTGCAACTGATTGTGAGAACAATTTTTCTTTTGCTGAACATGAATTCAGAGAAGAGGAGGATTCTTAATAACATGTCTGTTGTGTGGGATACTGCACACATGCATGTGGCCTGCCATGCTTTTCATGTGGAATTTATTAAAAACAAGGAAAGGAATTATGAAAATCTGCAATCTATAGATGTGCACAGTTTCATTTTATTTACCAAGTGACTTTTACCATTTCTCAGACATGGTATGGCCTGTATAACATAGCATCCATCATCCTTATCTTTAATCTGTCCTCTGATACAGATGAAAATAATTACAATGATAACGTTTTAATGCATTATTTTTGTATGGTGGAAAGGAATTTAACCAACTTTGTGGCGAACACATTGATATAAAACTCACCAGTCAATTCTTATTGGGTGTAAACAACCAGGCCAGGTTACCATCCATCCTTTATCATACCTTTAATTCAGGGTTGCAGGTGGCCTTGAGCCTATCCCAGGCAGCCTACAGCACAAGGCAAGGCACACCCTGGACATAGCACCAGCCCTTTGCAGGGCAGGCCAGGAAATTCTGTGTACTTATTGTAAACCCACTCGCACCATGCCTATGGTCACCACAACAATTTTGCCACTTGTACTAGTGTTCACTTCAACCTGTTTGCTGCTCTTATGGAGCATGCTTTATGCTTTTACATAGAAGCTGTGCTGTTATATTGTTAAGAATGTCACTTAATTCACTGTGTAGACACCTACATGTTGTCTCTAAGACAGAAGTAGCTCCTCGCTCTCTGGGTGCATCTTTGTTTATTCACATTAGACCAGCTGGTGAGAAAAACATCTTTGCCAACTTGCTGCCCTGAAAATAATAAGTAAACAAAAATAAAAACAGGGAATACCTGTTGGCCCCAAGATGTACCAAAAGATTTCTCTGCCTCCTATACTCTGTTGTCCCAGCAACCAGATGTCATGCTGCAAAATCATCATATCCTTTAGTCAATGAATCGCAATGATTCATCAGTCTATTAATGTCAAAGAGCACCTTTATGAATGAGTGGTAAAGCTATTGGTAAAGCAGAAGAAATTTTATTCATTCATCTATCTGTTTTCCATACTGCTTATAATACAGAGAGTGAGAGGGGAGCCTTGAGCTTGGCCCAAGGATCACAGGGGACGCTCTGTATGTGGTGCCAACTCATCACATGGTAAAAAAGAAATTTTGTGAAAATAAATTAAACAATGCTTGTGCACATGATACACATATTATGAATTCAGTTCTTTTGGAGTTTTTTTTTCTTATGCATAAAATGCAACATCACATATTATATTCTTTGTCTTTGTGGTAAGTTAAATCTTTACTTTAACCCTTTGCTTACTCCATTTCATATAAATGTATAATACATTGTCCCATTTGTGTGGATCTGTTGTTTGGAGTTAAGGTACACTTCACTAGCAGGCTTCCAGGAAATGATGGCTAAATCACTGCCACATTTTAAATGACTCACGTAGCCCGGTCTGTGTGTTGCCATAGGAAAGTGTATCCCAGCAACCGCTAAGCCTAGCAACATAAGGGTCATGTTATCTCATATAGATGTGCAAAAAGAATGACTCACTTGCATCAATTTTAACATCAATATTGCAAAAGACACTGTACACAATGAGGAACTACGATACTTTTGGTGTACTTGTAGGTGGTAATAGAAGATCTGAATGACATAATTCCAGTTTTGGTGGTCCTGAATTGTGCTTTAATACATTTTGTAAATGTTCTTTACCACCATCAAATACCACTGTTAAATTCTGCAAATGGATACAACACTTACTGACATCTGACAGCAGTGCAATCAGGTCCACATTCTCTTCTCTTACATCTGTCACTTACACTTTATTGAAATGTGTCCTTTAAAGTTCAGCTGTGACAAAAGAGCAAAATGTCACCTTTTGTTAAAAAAAAGGCGTGTTTACATGCCCTGGCAAGAAGACAATCTTGCCTTTCTATAATTAAGTGTAAGAGCATCACATGATAAGCTTCACAATAAAATAACAAAAGGTGTCCAAGATAAAGCAAAAAAACAAAGAAACTATGTTGGTAGCTGGGTGGCACAGTGATATGGTGGTTAGCACTGTTGCCTCGCACCTCCAGACCTGGGGTTCCATTCCCGCCTTGAGTCTGCATGTGTGGAGTTTGCATGTTCTCCCTGAGCTTGGCGGGTTTTCTCTGGGTTCTCTGGTTTCCTCTCACAGTCCAAAGACATGCAGGTTGGGTTGATTGGTGTGTCTTAAATTGCTCATAATGTGTTTGTGTGTCCTGTGGTGGGTTGGCGCCCTGCCCTGGGTGTCCCCTGCCCTGCGCCCTATGTGTTCTGAGAGGGGCTCCAGGCTTCCCCGTGACAGGATGTAGTGGTATAGAAGATGTCTGACTGACTGACTGTTGGTAGCTCAGTGGGTAGAACATCAGGCTGGAATGTAGAAGTCTCCTGGTTTGCAGCCCAGTGAGCACGACACTCAAATGGTAGCTCTCCAGGTGTCACATGTAGCTGCCCACTGTTCCCCTCAGGGGATGGGTTAAATGCAGAGAAGTAATTTCCCTATGGGATTAATAAAGTTCTATAAATAATAATAATCTTCCACTAAGACAGTCCATGTGCAGGTCATAGAGACTTGTGAATGAGGGGGCTGGGGTGTTGGATCATCCATTTTTTTCCATCTTTACCCTAGAGCCTGTGCTGGCTGGAGCTTCTCCTTGTCAGAGTGGCTTGTGGGTGGCCTGCTTTGATCTGTGATGGTTATGTCACTGTAGCAGCTGAAATTAGAGTAGTCAGCCTGCACTTCGCTGGGACGCTACAGTTTACCATTTGGCTTGCACAGAAATGCCACATTTAAATGCAGCCACAATTATCGTTATGTTATAATTGTCTTATCAATCTGACCCTTTTAGTGCAGCTCAGATTTAGAGAGCAAAGCACCGCACTTTCGTGAACTATTGGATATCTGTGTTTACTAGACACCGAGTGTTCGGGAGGAAAACGCCATATTGACCAGAGTCCGAATGACAGACCCTCTCAGTCCTGTACATGGGGGTAGGAACAACATGACACAGATACGAACAAAAGGACCAGCACATGTTTTCTCAGTTTTGTTATATGCTACATATAAAATAATTATACACTTTAACATACAAGCACTTATCATGAATTTATTTAAAACATTGTTTTTCCAGTGGGCAATAGCCTGGAGCGGTTAATTAAAATGTCCTGTGGAATACAGTCGCCGGATCTATTCCTCTTATTGCCCAGAGCTCTGACAGACTCAGTGCTCAGCAGTCTTAGGATGTAAGTCACTGAGCACAGTTTCCTTTCCTTGTGTCATCTGGTCACTGAGCAGGAACACCCAAGAAACAAACAAGACCTCACAAAAATGTCACAAATGATCTGACCTTTAACCCATTTGCCCTGCTGACCTTTTACACACCACCTCCTGACCTTTTTCTGTCTGGGAATGCCCTTTACATTTTGTCACCAGTTTAGAACAATTACATGGAGTTCCCTGTTTTGATATCCCTGACCTGTCCTCATCTATGTCATATAGGTAGATGTTTGTGTTGAACTTTAACTTTTTATATTAAAGTTTGGCAGCACTGGGAAACAATCAAAGTGCTAAAAATCTCTCAGAATTACCAACTTGTTAAGTGCTTTTTGCCCTTGCTGACCTGTGGGCTAAGTGCTACCTGCATGCTGATGTAGCGGAGTGTGAACTGCTACAGTAGAAATACCATAGTCAGCACAAGAATCTGATTAGTCCCCCAAGTGAGGGTCTCAGGTCTTTAGCTCAATGGGCTAATCCTCTTGTCAAAGTCAAAGTCGTCTTTATTGTCAATTCTGCTATATGTACAGGACATACAGAGGATTGAAATTATGTTTCTCTTAGTTCCGCAGTGTAATACAAATATCACACAAGAGAAGACAAACACCAAATAACACTAGATAAAAAAAGAAAGACAAGCACCATGTAACAGACAGAAGTGGATGAATGCTGGATGCAATAGCAGCATGGCAGGATTTTAAATATATATACATATGTGGAAATTAAGTAGTGCAACCTAGGAACCTACGCATCCAATAGAGTACCCAATCTGTCAGACTTGAGTAAAGTGGCAT
>JABJVR010048533.1:0-16670 GCA_025773905.1 Chitala chitala
AAAATAAAGTTTTATATATATATATATATATATATATATATATATATATAAAACTTTATATATATATACATTAAATTTTACTAAAAATAATGAAGAGACAGACTTATGAGTTACATCATAAGTAGTTGCCCTTCTCTTGCATTACTTATTAAGAAAGGGTAAAGATTCCAGACAGTCCATGTTATATTAATTATGGAGATGACTGAACCAGTGTCTTAACTATGAATTACTGACAGTGAAGTGTAATCATAAGGACAGAGGTGGGTACTAGATTGTATTGTCCTGTTCACTTATTCCTGCATTAATGCAATGTGATATTTGATAGTTAAACATTAATTATGAGATTAGTCTTGCACATCAACATCCTGAAGCATTACATTTTTTTATACTTAAAGGCAAATGTATATATTACTAGGTACTAAAGCTCTGAAATTCTTATTTTATTTTATATTTTAAATTATGGATTACGTGGGCCTATTTATTACAGCAGTATTGTAGCATTATCTGATAATTCTGAGGAGGCATTTTGAGACAGCATTCTGGCACTATCCCTACAAATGTATTGTTTTATACACCCACTGCTGTATAGTGCCTTGGGGTAGCCTGTTCTAAAAGGTGCTATATAAAACAAATGGAACTGAACTGAACAAAATGATATGGGAATATGTACCGCTGAATGTACCAACAGATATATGATTTCTGATAAATATGATTGTTTGTAACTCTGTTTCAATTTCAGTTTTTTTATATAGTGCATTTTGCAACATCGTTGTTATAAAGTTTCCCTAAAGCATTTACCGTAAGTGAAATAGAACATATTAGGTGCTTACTGGCATTCTCAGTTATATAGTGAATTACTCTTTATAATTCCACTAATTTCAGTTTTATTATTGTTAAACGTCCAGTTAGGTTACAGGTTGCAGCCTTTATGTAGCGGTAAGACATACCTAAACTACCAGCTGTTAAGTGAAAAATAACATAATACCTTATATACGCGTTAATACGGTACAAGCATGGTGTCCTGTGTGAGATGCGTGGTAGTTTTAGTAGTGTGGATTGCACGCGTTCTGGGCTGCTTACATTCGCGTTTCGAAAGGTAAAATAAGTTTCTCTGAACGTATTTATTATTGTTTTATATGATACTCAGTATTTTAAAATGGTTTGCTTTGTAGAGGATTGTTACCGTTTTGTATCCATTTGCATCAGGGCCTAAATAGCGAATACTACGATTTGCCAGTTGCGTACCTAAAATATCCCACCCTTTAACCAGACTAGTAGTTGGCATTATCTAAATTTGTTAAAATAATTTGCGTCTCACATGGTCTGCTTAACTGAAGCACAACTGGCGTCGTATTGTGTAGCGATATGGAACAAGTATCAGTAAAATTAGGAAAGTACACCTGTTAACTCAGGAAGATGGTTACACATTAGGTAACGTTAATCTCAGAATGAAACGAAATCGGACTAATTAGACAGCTCGATGTAGATTACAATTTGATAGTTTTCGTGACTACATGTATTTAGGGGTAGAGTTTCTGGTGAAGATGCACTGTCAACACATATTAGCCTGACGTAAACAAACATAGGTCTGTTCTAGAAGTGGTATTTGATTTGAACGCAGTACCTTTCTTTGGTATTTACAGTTTAATTTTCTTAATTTCAGTTTTTCATAGTATTATAATAAATACTTAGTCGGTCCACGAGAACGAACTTTGTAAGTAACTTAAAGGTAGAAGTAGGAGTAACTTAATACGGTGATGCAGTTCTTGCTACCTTCAAAAGCTTGTTAAGATGTGTGTACAGCACAAATTTACACACACAAGTCTGCTGGCTCGATTACAGATCACACTTTTGTGCATCTGCTCCTTTTATACGAGCTTTCTGTGTGTGTGTGTGTGTGTGTGTGTGTGTGTGTCCGACCGGGCGTGCTTTTCGCCTGCCTTGGTGCCTGGTTTTGGTACCTCCTACCAAAATGTGTACTACTTTATGCCTGATATTTATTTCACGGTTTATGGAAAATTGTCAAATGAAACAGGTATATTTTTTATTATTAATATGAATGGATATTTTTGCCTTATAAAATGTTAGCTCAGAATGTTTTTATTAGAGTAGAGGCTATGCATACAAGTATGAGGTAATTTGTAAGTGAGCTGGTTTAAAATGATGCAGCTGGTTGCATCTGAAACTACCGGACTCGTATGAGGGGAGGGGGGTGCCCAAATAATTACCAAAGAGGTTAGAGGCATAGCATTAGTTATGGGGACCTCTGACCTGGAACATGCAGGGACCCTTTTGGCGTTTTAATCCAATCCTGCTAGTGTCAACATGTTGTTGGTGGAATGTTCATATTATTTCTTTTCATATTTGTAATCTTTTAGCACTGGCACATCCCACCTCCTTCCAAGTCTCGAGTGTCTGATATTGCTCATCTAGTTTTCAAATTCAGCCGTGTTCAGGAGCAGGTGGTCCGTGCCTTCTAGCCATGCACAACTACTATTGCTTTTATGTATAGCATTTGTTCTTCAGCACAGCTGATTCCATTATGCATTCAAGGGGTTTTATTGACTTGGCTGTCCTGTTTCAATAGGGGAATCAAAAAGAGGTTGAAAAAAATTGCTTAGAAAAGCAAAAGGGGAAAAAAAAACTGCTTAGCGCAGAGTCAGATTTAATCAGTTGTGCAATCAACGGCAATTCAACACGTCTCATTTTACCGGCTGGCCCATTTGCCAAATGCACTGTTAAATGCTATGTGGTGGCTAAATGTGATTAAATTTGTGTGATTGGCATGGAACAAGCATGCAGTACCCAGTTGTAGATGACTATGTAATTTTATGTCCTTACATGTACTGCTTCATTACATGGTTAAATATGTAGATTTCTGCTGAATAGTCCAGATATGGTACCTCAAGTCACTGTTTCAAAGTAAATTGACAAGTTTTCAGTGTCACTACTTGGACACTGAGTTGTGATACAGTGTATGCCTGATATAGATCACATTAAAAATATATCCAAGAAATAATAATTGTAACCTATATAATGGTAAGAGAATTTAATGGTTTAATAATGTGCATTATCCAGCTACAGAACAAGGATGTTCTCAGAGAATCATACTAAAAAATGAAGTCCTGTATCCTAGTGACTTGCACCTTGTTTTCTCTTGCACCTTGTTTTCTCTTGCACCTTGTTTTCTTGCACCTTAATCCCACTTCCCTATAAACTGCTGTAACAAGTGAATTTCCCCACTGTGGGATCAATAAAGTTCAATCTAATCTAATCTAATCTAGTCACTTGTAAGCATGCAGATGTACCCGTGATTGTTTTGGTTTAATTGCGTACGACAGTACGCGCCTCTTTAAATTCTCTGTTCAGTCAACACCTTCAGTACCTTCTTCAGATTTGTTTTTGTTCATTGAAATTCCTGTTCCACTTATTCATTTGAATGACACACTGTGTCTAGGGCCTAACTCAACACACACTCACACACGTGCACTAGTGCACGGACTAGAGGCAATAATAGTCATCGTTTTACAAGTACTGCTTATCTGTGGCCCGTGGGAGGAAAGGAGCTCCTACAAACAAGCCAGCAGCAGCTTGGGGAGAATATTCAAAGTACACACACACACTTCTGAGGCTGGGAATTAAAACCAAATATTCATCAAGTAATCGGCTGTCATGGGGAGTCCATTGTTAAGAAATAATATAGGCTTCCTGCTGGTGTCTCTTTCAGATTGGAACCTTTTTGTCTTGCATCATGATAACGCCAGCATTTGAGCTGAGCCAAGAACCGGACTTTCTGATTTTGACCATTCGAGTTCCTTACGCCAGAACAGCTGAGTTTGACCTGTACATCGATGGAGAGGATTTCAAATTTTACGCCAAGCCGTACTTCCTGAGGTAAGTAGCTTGCGGTTTTTGTGCGCCTAGATTGTTTATTCCATCCTCCCCCCCCCACGCTTTGCTTTCTGGGGTAATGTGATTAGCATTGAAGTATGATCAAAGCACATTTGAGAAGCGCGCTGGGTTGGAGAAGGCATCCCGTAGTGCTGCTTTACTGTCTCATGGTGCTGTTCACACAGCAACTCGCAAATGTGCAGAGCATGTCAGAGCCACAAATTGTTATTCAAGTGAGAAATTCTTGTTACTTGCCAGTCTAGAAGGTGACTAACATTTCTGTGCATTATTTATACATCTGCATGGCTGCTGAGTGCACTTCTGTAGCAGCTGAAAGCCTAGTAATAAAAAGACATAATAGAAACAGTGATAGGAAAGGTGGTTGAAGATGAGTTGGTGTTTGGGTGTGTGGATGAGGGGTATGGCGGAGAATCCTCAGAACTAAGTGGGGCTGCGTTGTCCTGTCACCGGCTTCAGTCATGTTTTCTTTTGGGCAAAATGTGGAATGGTCCAATTTTATGCTATAGCCCTTATGACCTGATGAAAGAAGCAGAACGTGTTATCTTTTTTTTTTTTTTTTTTAAGAGTGCTGTTGACTAATTGGTTTTTCACCAGATTGACTCTACCTGGAAGAATAGTAGAAGATGGGAGAGAAAAGGCAACGTTTGATGTTGATAAAGGTGAGGTATTCAATGAAAGTGGGCCATTCTGAATTGGCAGGGTTATCACCAACCTGACAGAGGAGTGCCGTAAAACTCGTGCATGTGTCCCAGCAAAGACGTGCTGTGTCCTTTCAGAGGATGAGGGCTGGAGCTTGTCAGGAGCTGAATAGGAGATTCTCATCCCTCTGGATGGGTCTTCTCTGAGGAACACAGGGCTCTGATGATCCACAGGTGCTATCTGAAGCGATGGCAAAACCTCAATATGTTTATATAGTGCTGCATCTTTTGACTGACTTGACACCCAAGCTGGGTGACAGGGAGACATTTAGAGAGACTCATGACAGAACAGAACAGAGCTGAATCTGTGCCTGGTCTTTCTCTATGTTCCTGCAGTACAGACACTCCAACTTACGAGCATCCGACTTGCGAACATTCATAGATACGAACAAAGGCATTTAATGCCAGAAAGGAACTGGGGAGCCACTGCTACAAAATTCTACATGCGTGGCTCTCCAGTTAGGTATGGCGTTTGGCCGCTACGTGCGCCGGACAACACATACGTGTACACATACACCGGAGGCTGTAAGGTTTATCGTGATTTATTGTGAATTATCCAGTGCATCGCGTATCCATCATGGTTGGAGAAAAGTGTCAGCAGGCCTTGCAAATTTAAAAAATCCCTGGTAGCCCTTCGGGCAGGCACTCTTCAGATTTTGGTAGCCCGAAATGAATTTAAGTAACCAGAATAAAAAAAGATGATTTTTAATGTAGAATATTGTAAAAGAGACAAAACATCAATCAAAAAAATTTAAAAAACAAAAACTATCGTATAAAATAATCAAATTGCAATCAATACAAATATTTGGTTCTAACTGAACTGAAATTTCTATGAACTTGTAAGAACAATATAGAACATAATTCAGTCTGTGTCAGATTCTGAATCTGAAATATCAGCTGAAGTCACAGATAAGAAAATGCTATTTGATGTTGAGGTCATAGTATCTCCTTCACCAGCTTTCTCCTCCTGTGCATCGGTCTCCACTTCTCTGCTCTTTGTTCTTGTTGGGGTTTAATGTTCCAGGTGTGTGACAAATCAGTACTGCTGCTCCCTATACACAGATCGTGCGATCATGAATTGAAACTGAAAAAGTGAGCGCACATTCAAACGCGATTTCAATACCCCACATATTTATAGTGGCTTCCCGATGCCCAAAAATGAAATACAGCATAATTACCCGACCAAATTTGTGAGGGAATGCAAAAGCATTGAAATATATTTTTCCTCCCTATAAGATAGCCCTACGGGCAGGGCAGAAATATATTTTGGTAGCCCGACTGGATGACACAAAAGCCCCTGGATATCAGGCTAGTGATTTTGCAAGCCCTGGTCAGGCTAGTGATGTTAGTGGTAGTGCTAAAAAGCGACAAGCCATCTCAATGGAAACAAAGGTGGCGATAATTATTGTTAGGTAGGAGTTTTGAGGGAAAAATATACACAGGAGGCACCTTTAAAGTGTTTGTGATTTAATATTTGTTAAAAGTCATAAAAAGTGTTTTGGAATGCCTTTTTTTGGGGCAACTGTGCCTTGTAATGAAATGTAGTACTAAATACAGTGATAATTGGGCAACTGTTATATACAGACAATGAAACCAATATTCAACACGCGTTACAGTACTGATAAATGTACACCAGCATTACACTTACATTTCACTAGCATTACATCTTGTTCAGTCTCAATTTTTTTTTTTTTTTTAACGAGTGTTTTTTCATTATCAGAGTTCAGATGTTGACAAACATGTATGCAAACGATGATGAAATAAGTTTAAAAAGTAAACAGCACAAATCTGTGCCGCATGACTTCAGTTCCCAGTTGCGTGTTGACTTCATTATTCATTATTTCAGTTACATGGGGTTTATGTAAAAGGTACTAAATTATGTAAAATGGCTCGACTTATTTCTGCAACACCCTCCTTGACGTGCCAGATTTAAATAATTCAGCAACAGCTGGTAATAAAGCTCAAGTAATGGGTGTCCTTGTTTACACATGTAATTAGAAATCATTTAGATTCCTCCTGTGGGCTCAACAAGCCCTATTAAGGGCCCACAGCCAATGCAATCAATAGTAAAATGCATTTTTAAGGTAAATACACTGACAGGGCCTTGAAAGTTTTATGAGGTCATTAAAATGCATGAGGTAGGGAGACTGTTGTCTTTTTACATTGGCTGAGAAAAAAGGAAAGGGTGTGATCTTTTGATTAATCTTTGTATTTAAAGGAGCATTTGGAGCTGAAATAGTGTGTGAAGTCTGACTTTCCTAACGTTTATCTGCATACGTTTAGACTTTCTGAGAGGGTATCGGCACCTGGGTGGTAGGTTTATGCTGTGCATCCACTTCATGTGGACCTCCCATTGGAAAAACAAACCAAATCTGAGAGAAACAAACATTTGCTTGACTAATGAGAGCAAAACGTAACGGTTCCAACCTTGAGTTTATGTAAACTCTTGCATAAAAATGTTTTTAACCAACTGAAACAAAACTTAATACATCCTTTAACAAAGCTGCTAATGCAATGTGAAGTTTGTATCTCACACATGCACCAGAGATAACTAACTTTCCAGGATGCAAACAAAAATCTCCTGGCTCATCCAACAAAATCTGGAACTCCACCTGTGACAGCACCATGTGAAAAAAGTATCTCTACCTTAGTGTGTTCTTGTTGTGCATTGAGTACGTCTTCTGTCTAGGTCTCTTTATCCTTCACGTACCCAAGGAGACGGCAGGAGAACACTTTGAAGGACTCGAAATGTTGACCAGCCTGCTGGCACCCAAAGGCTCAAGATCTGCCAAGCCCCTGGTGGAGGACATGGGTATGCCAGGCCATGTCTCTGTTAAACCATTGACAAAGCCCCAGACTGGGTCTGTTGTGGGTATTGCTACAAAGGCATAATGTCAGTGCCTAAAATTTTCTGTCAACTGCATTCTCTTTCAGATGCCTGTAGTGGGAACATAGAAGATGAAAAAGAGGAGGATGAAGATGATGATGATTTTGTCTGGCAAGTGGATCAAGAAGTATATGTAGAGAGCTTGGAAGAAGAGTTAAACTCTCTACAAAAATATGGTTTTGGAAACCAACGGTCTGGAGTTTTCACCAGACTGCAGGTAAGACTATAAACCTATTTAACTTATGGCGCTTTAATAACTGTTGAGCTGATAGTGAATGGTGTAAGTTTCTAAGCTGTATTGGCTGCTGTTGGAAATAGCACTGGCCAACCAAATAAGTGATTAAAGTAACATCAAGCATACATTTTATCCATTGTGTCTGCACAAGCAAAACCGCACATTGTGCAAAAGGCATCTGCAACAGGATAGTTAGTCATGGAACAGATTCACTGCTAAGGGTTGCAGGGCTAGCATCTACATCAGTATTAAGTTTCATGAAGAAGGGATGGCTGCCTTCTTTACAAATGTTGGTAATTAAAAGCATGGAATCCTTCTCTGATCTTAATTACCTTGCCTCTCAGGAATTGCACAAGAACATTTCTTTGGAGTGGGTGGTGTAAAATTACAAAGAGGAAATATTACACATCTTCCTGTGTTTAGCAGTGCTCTCAGTTAGCCCTGGGTTTCCACATCCATTGAATGTTAATTTTCTCTTATCAAGGGTGTTGAATAATGCCAGGATTTGGAGTTTGTCCTGTTTAATTACTCAGTGAAATGTCATGTTGTGTCTGACTTTTGTGATGGGTTCTCTGTCCATGCAGTGAGACATCACCATTCGTGCGCGTGTGTGTGTGTAGACTGAAGCTCCAGAGCTTCTTGTATGTGAAAGCTGGGGTTTTATTTACCAGCTGTCCTCGGTCTGTGCCACCTGTTGGGCAGAGCGATGTACCTGAAGAGCTTGGGCCTGTTGAGACGCCGCTGAGAGTCTCGCACAGAGACATGGCAGGAGAAGTGCTGCTCACGGGTTGTCCAGTGACGCCGACTTGCCAGGGTGCTGTCCTGGCTGCGCCCCCAGCTCCACTTTGGCTTTGTGTACTCAGATGATGGTGTGTAAAACAATGAAGCCAGGTAGCAGAGCGAGCTGACCGGCGTAGAGATGTTCGACCTCTAACCCAACGGGGCAGAAATATGAGTCGCTCGAACTCCTTTTGTGGCGAATCTGCGCCCGAGGGTCACACTCTTCTGAGGGCAGGGGACACAGCTTGGGCAGCGTGTAAAGCCGTGTCGCTGTTCGCGAAGAGGTGAAGGGTGTCAAGCTCCAGCAGACCACGTGAGCGGCTCCCTCAGACCACTGCTCTGTCCAATCAGGGAGAGCTCAGCGATGTCATTGATGTGAGGAACCCTGACAGCACCACGGTGGCAGAGAGGAGGCGGGGCCGGCTCGAAGCAGAGAGTGCCAAGTTCGACCCTGACCATTACCTGTGAGTCCCTGCAGAGGTCGTTGACCGTTACATCACTGTCAAACACAGGCTGGCCCAGCTGCCTGCTGTGATGTAGATAAATGTACTGTGGAGGCTCCAACACCTCTCTATTTGTTCCCCATCATGAACCCTAGGTACTCTCACTGGTTTTAAGCTCTTCAGGGTTTTAACTACTGTTGGGTAGTTGCTGACGTAGCTATGCACAGTAAATCGCCTCGCTTGTAAAATCTGATACATTAAACGTTGGTGGTGGTAATACAGTAGGTCTTGAGTGTGCGTTTGCCGGGTTTATTTTGTTTCCAGTCACCGTTTGACGTTCTCCTGTGCTATGCTGACAGTGCCGATTTGTTTGAAGACGACGCTGTTCAGAGCCTGCTGAGGTTTCAACCACGGTGGAGCAAGATCGGCGAGGACAGAGACCAAGCTCGGCAAAGTCAAGCAGGTCAGCACCATTGTGGAAAAAGATTATATCACCTACAACAAAAAATATTGAGGGAGCAAAGTGCCTTGTCTGTTCAGGCCCCCCAACACAAACCAGATATTATAGTTGTGTGGCTGACTGACAAAATTCTTGTCTGTAGTAACAGATATGGGCCAGCAGGTGGGGGGATATCGCTAAAAACAAGGTGCTGCTTTCTAACAGCAGGTCAGATATTTGAGCTCAGAAATTAAAATTACCTTCGTCTTCAAGGCACACTTCAGCTTTTACATGTTTTGGTAAAGCTAGATTGTTGCATTTCCTGTTTCCTCTGCACTTATTATAACTACTAATTAATTTTTTTTTTATGGGAGCACATTTCTGTTGCTGATAACATCTGAAATCAGTGTTCTTATCAGATACACTTGAGAGTGGCTTTGGGTTCGCTTCACTCCCTGATGCAAGCAATTAGGCCGTTGTGTCAGTGCCTGACAAAGGGGGTGTCTCATCTCCTGCATGCGGTGGCGTGATGACTCCGCCGGGGTCTCGTGCCTTCAATCGCCGACTCTGTCTTTCTGATAGCTGCAGTTACAGGGCAGTAAGGAGGTGGGCCCATGCATCACGGAGTGATTGAACTGTATGCGAGATGGACCACCCTCCCCTCCTTTCCCCAGCACTGAAAGGAGGCTGCAGGGAGGACGATAGCGTCTCCTTGGCAGGGAGTGTAGTGACAGAGACCTCCTCTGGGCCAGTACACTGAAGACCCCCAAGTCGCTTCTTGAATGTTTGATGGCAGCATTTTTCCAGCAATCAGATGGACGCGCTCTTCCAGTGAACAGCCAAAGCTGTGCCTCATCGCCTCCCAGGCAGGCGGTCTCTCCTCTGCATTGCTGGTGTCAAGGGGCTCTCCGTGTCAGCGCCGCCAGACAGGCAGGGGGTACGCACAAAGACACGCTCCGCGCTGAAAGCAACAGGCTGAAATGACATCTGCAGCCTGCGGAGGCAGATCAAAGCCCCAGTAATTTGTCGCATGCTGTAACTGCTCAATTTTAAAATGGGAGCTCCAAACACGTGCTTCGGCCATGACGGCCTTTGATGTTTCTAGAACAAGGGTCTGGATGCGACAAGGGCTTCGCGCGGGATGTGAGCGTGGGGTGAGGCTTTAGCTCAGGTTTGATCATCAGATTCACGGGCATTTTTGTTTTGATTGGGAAGACAGTAGATGTTCCAAGGTCAGTGCAGACAGTGCATGCAAATGCCTCTGCTGTGTTCACAATGATTTAGCACTTGGAGACTTTCAAGTTCAAGCGACAAGGTTCAAAAGTCGGTTTGACTCTCTTTTTATCAGACGAAGCGAATGTTACAGGTAGAGAATCCGTGGTAGATAAATTGTCATTAATCCCTTTGAGAGTTGTTATGGAGGTCAAATGTCAGCATTATACATAAGGGGGTGGATAGTAAATAAATCGCACCCCCCCCATTAAGTCTTACTTCATCAAGGCTCTGTATAGGTGGAGGAGTTCTTTCATCAGATGGCTTTAGAATTCTGTGGCTTGTTTGCTGTCACAGTTAATACAACTGTGGTTTATTAGGATATTTGTGCTCATTCAGAAATCCAATCTTTTTCTAC
The DNA here is from genome assembly GCA_025773905.1 of Chitala chitala. Taxonomy (NCBI): domain Eukaryota; kingdom Metazoa; phylum Chordata; class Actinopteri; order Osteoglossiformes; family Notopteridae; genus Chitala; species Chitala chitala. The sequence goes on from JABJVR010048533.1 coordinate 11,025, forward strand.
ATTGAAATACTATCAAACGTATGACCTCAAATTAAAAGAAAGAGGGTCCCCATTAAACGGCTTTGATCCCAGTATGTGACAAATCTCTCACCCCCTCCCCCAACCTTTTGTTCACAGCTTTGCTTACTAGACCACCTTAAAAGGTTTCTTACCAGTCAGCAGGGTTTTGCAGACGGCCACAAAACTGCATTTTACACAAGCTGTTCAACCGCTGATTAGTCCATCTGTTATAAAGTGTTGTACCATTGTGGCTGTAGAGGTTCCTCTGAGCGAGAACGTCTGGTTAACGACTAAAACGTAGAATGCGCTGGGTCCATGGAGAAGAGGACCATCTGTGGAAAATCTTTCTGTTGCTGTTACACTGGTCTTCCCACTCTGGCGCTAAAGCGGGGAATGGGGCGGGTGTTGGTCTGCCACTGTGCCCTCCGCAGAAGAGGTATTGGAAAGAAGCCAGCAGGGCTCGGCGGGCATCTGAGGCCTGTCTTCACTTTGGAGGGTGGGGTCAGGTAGTCATCGTGATACAGAACTGAAGAGGTGGATTGGGGGGGGGATTTGTTCAGTGATGGCAGCATCTGCTATGTGGAAACAGCAACCTCCAGGGGCGCAGTTTTCTGCCGTCATCTTGTAGGAATGTGGCTTCTAGGGGGCGATGTGGATCCCTCATCCCAGACTAGTGCTTTGAGGTTTCACGTAGGAGCTGTTCTCCTGTTCCCGGGCTAACCGCTGATCACTCTCAGCTGTTCTGCAGACCTTTCGCTCACTTGGCCTGCCGTCCGTGCAGCTTAACCACTTTTTGTTTTGTCTTTTTGTGTGCTTTGATTAAAAGTTCTTTTGTACAGAAAACGTGAAGCTGTTCTCCATGGGGCTGTTGAGCTGTTACTCCCTGTGCAGTCTGACCCTCCCCCTTTGCCAGACTAGAAACTGTGCTATACCCACCTCTCTGGTGGCCGGTTTGTGGCATGGATCAAGTTTAAAAACCTCCACTCTGTCCTCTTCAGGAACTCTCCATGCCTTCAGGGTGCCATTAGTCTGCTCAACCCCTGCCAGAGCTCCGTGCTCAACGTTCTCTGGGCTATTTGCAGTTCCTTCCCTCAGAGGGTGTCCTTGCCTGGATCTCAGCTGGAGGACCAGCCTTCAGACAGTTGTCAGACAGCCAGTATGTCTGGGCACAGCCTGAAGTCTCCCATCTAAAGAGTATGCCTCATTTTCAGAACCTAACGTTTCTCTTCATTATCTTGTTAATTATATTTTTTTATGCTTCTCTAATTTGCTCTTCCTTAGCTGTACCTACAAATATGCTCACAGGTGTTTCATTAGGACCGATCACTCTTTGCTGTACATTACTGATGCAGCGTTTTAGATTATTGGCAGAATAAGTCACTCTGGACAACAGCATTTTTTTGGATGAAATGGAGATGTGGTGGGGATAAAAACACTTCTGTCACTATCAAGGAATTAAATCATTTTTTTTTTTTTTTTTTTCCCCCTCCTTCTCCTCTCCATCCTAATTTAGGCAGCTGAATGAAATCATTTGCATCAGTTGTTTCAATCAGCCTGCTTCAGTTCAGCTTTTAGAAAAGCTTATCAAGATCATGGGCGTGCTGTCACACAGATAATTTGTTAGTCTAATGGAACAAGTTCTTCCCCAGATGCATCAGGCTTACAGTGAGACTTTTGGTGTCTTCCAGTAATGCTTGGTATGATGCTTGGCTGGCTCCGTGGGAGGGGGGTAATGCAGGCGCTGACAAGAAAGCCCCCCAGCTGCCCTAGTCTCATGGTTTGTTTCACACGCATTGGCATAGTGTGATCTGAATAAATACAACTTAATTATCAGCTGTTAGTTAATTATTATTAACAGTCATTGCTGCCATTCCTGAGCAGCCAGTAAGGGGGTGGGTAGCCTGGTCGTCTAGGCGATGTCATGCCTGAAGTGGTTTCATGCTCACATCTTTTTCTGCAGGGTCTTTCTCGGACCAGGAGAAGGAGCAGCTGAGGAAGTTCTCAAATCGCTCGTACCTGCTGGACAGGAGAAATGTGCAGCACGTGTGGCTGGGCCTGGTGGACATCATCCTGGCCTACACCTACGACGTGCGAGCCACAGATGGAGAGCACAGTGTGAGTGTGGCATGACCGTGGGGTACAGTGTGGGGCTCCGCACGAGTGTGGCGTGACCGTGGGGTACAGTGTGGGGCTCCGCATGAGTGTGGCGTGACCGCGGGCTACAGTGTGGGGCTCCGCACGAGTGTGGCGTGACCGCGGGCTACAGTGTGGGGCTCCGCACGAGTGTGGCGTGACCGCGGGCTACAGTGTGGGGCTCCGCACGAGTGCGGCGTGACCGCGGGCTACAGTGTGGCATGACCGCGGGCTACAGTGTGGGGCTGTGGTTCATTGGGTGTGGCATCCAAGCGTGGCATGAGCATGAAGCACAGTGTGGAGTGTATTGTGACTGAGGAGTAGGCCACAGCGTGGGCCATGGTGTGTTGCCTCATTTCTCTTTTGAAGGTTTTTTTTTTGTAGCTGTTTGGAAGGGCTCTTCTGGTGTTCCACAGAGCTTGTCTGATTTCACTTCGATCCCTTGTTCTGAGCACTAAGGGCTACTTTTACACAGAGTGGTGTTGCCGTTTATCTTCACTGTGCTTATGGGCCCGTCGCTCTGGGGTCGCAGCGTTACTGAACAGATTAGAGCACTAAATGTGTCGCACCCCTTTGAATGCGCTCGAGCTAAGCGGTGCCCGGGTGTGTAACTGTCCGTTTGTCTAATTTGGTATAATTAAACATGGGCTCTGGGCCCTGGAGTCGGGGTGGGTGTAAAAGAGCAGATTTCTGCAGGGGGGCTCTGAGGATCTCTGCATGCTGGTGATCAGTGCTCCCCAGGGGTTGCCTGTCTGATGAGAATTACTTGAAAGACAGTGTCAGATTTAAACATGTAAAGCAGTTTGGGTGTGATGAAGATGTCTCAAATGTAATTGGAGTAATTACCCAGAGAGGCTGCGATAGTCATGTTTTCATGAGTTATGTGACTGTAGTGCAAGAGGTTAGCAGGTTGTCACATCAATGCCCCTCACATTTCATTAGAGCTACTGTTAGTGGGAATTAAAAAAGGCATTCTTCACCATGTTCTCTGTCCTTTGTCATTTTACACCTCTGTATGTCTACTGTATATAACCAGACTTGATGCATACTTTAAAAACAAAAAAGCTTGTTGTTGTTCCTTGTCGGTAAACAGAAGCGTCAGGTATAAGTGAGATGCAGAGGGTGTTGATAGTCTTTTTTTTTTTTTTTTTTTTTTTTTTTTTTTTTTTTTTTTTTCTGTTTGTAGGTGGAATCGCCATGGAACATCAGAAAACTGAGCGGGACCCTGTGCTGGTTGGAGGTATGGTAGCTTAAGGTCATTCACCTGGTTGGGTTGGGGTCAAGTTATGCGCTGCCTACCTCTGTATGTTATGTAGCTAAACTTTGTTTTGTGTAGTGTAATCATCATACCCCTACAAGAACCCCAAAGGTGGGGTGAACTTTATACACAACACAGGCTTCTCTCAAAGTCAAATTGATCTGTAAGCGTTCACATACGCTTGGCTAGCTCGGTAATGGAAACGGCACTAGAATGATACGGAGCCGGGCGCCGTGCTTGGTTTGCTGCCAAGTGTGGAGATGGATGGAGTCGGCACGGGTTCCGAGTCGCTGATCTCTCCTTGGCTACGGCTGCCATGTTAGTGTCCGGAGATTGGCTGGCCTTTTGGCGTGTTCCCTGGCACCCCAGTGCTGGCCTACAGTTCTTTACTTGGTAAGAAAGGTTGAACAACACCCGCGTAGCGAGGACGGCTCATAAGGTAGGGGCCGGCCACCCCCCACGGGGACTCGCGTCTGTTTGGTAACAGCACCGTGAGAGACGTCTCAGCACTGTTCTGGCAGTTTGCCACACCGCTGGAGCTGTAAATGAGTCCTCCGGGGTGTTTTCTCCCCCTCCCTGTTTTTTTTTTTTTTTTTTTCTTCCTTGAGCGCTTTGAACGAATTGACCCGCCTGCGTCGTCCCCAGCCTCGTTCCCAATGCGCACTGCAAGCTGATCCGCCCCCGTGTTTTCCCCCTACCCCTGTTTATCGTGCTGTCTCACGGGCTCCTGCAGCTTGAATAAAGTTGCCCCGCCCCTGGCAGGCGGGTATTGTGTCTGGGACGGTTGCAGGAGCAGCCTCAGGTTACTGGCTGTAGGCACCCTAACAAGCACAGTTACGCCTGTTCACACGTCATGGTGCTCTGGTGCTGTCTTTGCTCCGCTGTGGTACATATGAACTTGTATCGCAGGTTTGCTGTGTCAAACCAGCACAAGCTCCATGTCACATTTAAAGTGATTAAAAGTCAAATGTTCTTTGAAGCGCTTTTGAGGTAATGGGTGTCACAGAATGAGTTTTTTTTTTTTTTTTTTTTTTTTTTTTTTAATGAATATATGTGTTACCTTTTAAAAGGCAGTTAATGTTCTAGATCACTGAATAAAGGTACCTCAGTTTTCTGCCTTTTCAGAGCAGGTGTGTTTTATCACCTGATAGACAGATGGATGGGAGGAGTTTGTTCTATTCAGTTGTGAATCAAATCCAGGCGGGGCTGAGCTCAGGTGTTCCCTTCCGCTGCGACTCACCCGTTTGCCTTCCGGCCGTGCTCCGTCGCTCGACGCACCTAACAATGCGGTAATTATATACATTACCCTCTGAATCCCCAGACCCTCCCCTGAGCACACATGCTCGTCCTGGTTTTCCACAGCCAGACCATAATGATGGAGTTCCCTTCCCAGCGCTGAGCAGAGTAGGTCCTGCACTCAAACTTGTGTTCATCACAAGCACCTAAACTGTTTACACAACTGATGATTGGCCTTTAGGTGACAGCATACTTTAAAGGACAATGGGGTGATGGGGACCAGAGGTAGAGGGCACCAGCAAACAGAGTAAGGCTCGCTGTGGGACACTATAGCAGTGAGGGCAAATAAAGCTGGGACACTCGGGAGAAACGTATGGTGGTGATTGTGATTAAAGACCTCGGACAATTAAATCCATGGTTGCAGGGGTGTTTAAGGTTTCCTGCAGTATTTTTCCTCCATAAAAAGGAAATCGTTAGGAGTAATTAGTTTATAAATGATTGTAATTAGGCATAGGGTATACTGCCATTTACCTCGGGAGAAGAAAGCCAGTTTATGGAAAAGGTCAGCTTCAGCTGTAGGTTCTGTACATTTTCTACCCTGTTACTGATGTTCAGCTTCAAGCTATTTTCCCTTTAGTTTCCTGCTCTGTTGAATAGACAACAGTGTACATATACAATAATGTGTGTGTGTGTGTGTGTGTGTGTGTGTGTGTCTTTCTGTCCCTCCCCCCAGACCTACAACTCTTTGCAGGAAGTGCTGGTGTCCTTTGGCAGAAGAGTCCTGTGTTACCCCTTGTATCGGCACTTTGACCTTGTATGTGCGGCGGTCTGCGATGCAGCAGAAATCTTCCAGGCAGGTTGGTGAACACTGAGCATCAGCTTTTGTTGCATTGAGCTTCTATAAAAGATCACTTGGTGTCACACCTTTTTTTTTTTTTTTTTTTTTTTTTTTTTTTTTTTTTAAAAACAGGTTTTAGGTGGGGGTTGGGATGAGTTAGAAATTTGTAAAGGATTATTGA
>JABJVR010048535.1:0-16566 GCA_025773905.1 Chitala chitala
TCTCTCTCTCTCTCTCTCTCTCTCTCACACACACACACACAGACACACACACACACACACACACACACACACACACAGAGAGTCTAACAGGAATGATATACTTGTTTGTAGACCCTTGACAGATCGCTCATGTCCACCAATGTTGTTTTAGTGAGAAACAGTTACAGCACTATAAGTGAAAGGAAATATCCTGTCTGAAGGGGCTGTAAATTACTTCTCCATGTCAGATCTCCTTACTCAAGTTTTTCCTCCCCCTCTAGATTGTCTAAGGTCTGCCCACCTACTGGGGGGGAAGGTTCCAGTGTGATGTCATCGCATGGCATGCGATCAGGGGCAGAGCTGCAGGAGTTACTGGATACTCTGCAGCGCAGGAAGTTAGCCCTGGAGGCAAGCTTGCGCACCAATGGGGAGTACCTCAGCTGGCAGTCATACAGCACGGAGCGCCCTGCCACCTCTGGCAGACTGTCTGGTCATGCAAATACCCTTACAATGCCCCCCTCTCTTCGATATGGCAGCACTCGAAATGGAGACACCAGCCGTGCCCTGAGTCCCACGTTGACCGCTGCCTCCGGCTCACGTAACCTGTCTCAGGACAGCAAGCTGCCGCTGGGTTCCTTGGACAGCCAGCGCCTGCTCTCCATGTGGAATGGCTCGCCCTCAGAGGGCCACTGCCACCGCCCGAGGTCAGGGGGTGCCAGCGGGGCCGCCAGCGTGCCCTCCAGCCCCAGACTGGGCCGTCGGGGGGGTTTGGATCCTGGGTTCCGGCACAGGAAGCACTCGGCAGGTTCTCTCTCCGGCATGGGTGCCCACAGCCTCTCTCTGCCTCGCCTGTACCGGTCAGGTGACAGCCCTGCCCTCTCTCTGCCCCCCCGTCGCGTCAGCGGAGGAACAGAGTCATCATGGTCCAACCCCCGACGTACCCCAACCTTGCTGGAGCAGCCCGACGTCACGGTACCAGCCAGTGTTCCCGCCAGCCCACGGCTTCCCAAGCGCAGAAATCGCTCATTGTCGGGCTCCCACAGTGACATGGAGAGGAACGGTCTGATTGGGTCATCGCCCTGCCTGGACCTGGGCCTGGGTGACAGGCGGGCCTCCTTTGGGAAGGCGGGTTTGGGGCCGTGGCAAGGGGCAGGGTCTGGGCAGCTCCGGGAGAGGCGTGGCAGCATCAGCTCACTGAGTGGGAAGGAGGAGCTGCGAGACTATCACCAGCGTCAGAGGGATGAGCGCCTCCGTGAGCAGGAGGTGGAGAGACTGGTGAGGACACAGCCACTGATGTGTGCCTGACGCTGACCCTGGGTCAGATTCGTCACTCATGTCTTATTGTTTGAATTAACATTGCGTGTCGTGTGCTTGTCTGTGGAGACCTCACGAGTACTGGCAAAAACGTAGACCAAGTTTTCCAATTACAGAGTGGTCTGCTCTGTATGTCACATTTTACCAGAACCATCTCTGGGGAAAAAAAAACGAAGACAAAATTACTCACACCGTGCCAGATCCCACTCTTTCTGCAAAGTTATTTTGCAATTGTCACGGCTCTCAAAGGTGTGGTATTTTTCTTTAATTAATTTGTACACCCCCTGTGTTTGAGGTTGTCATTTTTGGTTTACCGTTAAATTTGTGATTGAAATTTTTGGCACGTCCAGGTACATTTCTTAAAATTTTTGATAAGCATTTTTTTGTGTGACATCTATTACTGAAATATTTTGTGATTTAACACATGCATGTTTTGTTATTACAAAATATGGGCAAAAAATTCAATCTGCAAATATTTAAAAACTTGTTAGAAGGGTTAATGATTAATGCATTCCATTGGCATTTAGACAGGGAGAGGTTTTTGTTGTTGGTTCTATACGCTAGCTCATGTAATATGACTTTGAAAGTGCAGACTGAGCTTTAAATCGAGGTATTTAAATCTATAGGCCATAGGAAATGAATGACCCAACTTCATTTAACGAGCCAATAGCAATCATGCAAATTCACAGTTTGGTTGTACCATTGGTGCAGACCAAATCAGCCCTCAACCCAACACCCCCAAAAACACTCTCAAGGGAAAATTTGGTACTCCAACAGTAATATTAGAGACGTGTCCCTATTGTCCTTAAGCAAAATTAACACGTTCCTTTGGGCAAATTAACACAATGTTACAGCGCTATGTTTAGTACATCACTGCAAATCTTATATTTGGTGCCTCACTGAAGTCTTACTATTTACTAAGTCTTACTTATTGTGACCCATTGTGTTAGGTAATCCTGTGCTAGTATCTAATGGGCCCGGTGGTACACACTGTGAAGCTGTGTGTGTGTGTGTGTGTGTGTGTGTGTGTGTGTGTGTGTGTGTGTGTGTGTGGTTCTGCATAACTGTCTGTCTCCCTGTCTGCCTGACCTTCAGGAGAGGCAGCGCCTGGAGACCATCCTCAGCCTCTGTTCAGAGCGAGATCAGGGCGGCTCGGCTGTGGCCGACCTGCAGAAGATCAACCGCGAGCTGGAGAAGCTGCAGGTGTCTGATGATGAGTCCGTCTTCTCCGACTCAACGGGCTGCGAAACCCAGGCCCGGCAGCGGAGGCACAGCGGACACAGGGACGTCCTTCGGACCACCCCTTCGCCGCGTCTCCACAGGACACAAGTGAGTGTCCTCCTCCATGCTGCAGGCAATATGAGGTGGGGAGCAGGTGGCTCTGGGGCACTCGGACCCAGCCGAGACCCCCTGCTGTGCTCAGACAGAGGAGCACATAACAAGGGAATGAATGACATCCTGGTGGGGAAATGGAAGTTCAGGCTTTGCCTCACATCTGGCCTCTGCTGGCGGCACGGTGGTGTGGTGGTTGCACTGTCGCCTCGTACCTCCAGGCCAGGGTTTTTTTTTCCTGCCTTGGGTCTGTGTGTGTGCAGTATGCATGTTATCCCTGTGTGTCATGAGTTTTCACCAGGTTCTCTGGTTTCCTCCCACAGTCCAAAGGCATGCGGGTTACGTTGATTGGTGTCTCCAAACTGCCTGTAGTGTGTGTATGTGCCCTGTGGTGGGATGGTGCCCTGCTCTGGGTGTCCCCTGCCCTGCGCCCTTAACAGGATGAAGCGGTATAGAAGATGACTGACTGGCACCTGCCATAGTCTGCAGTTTTTGCATATGACTCAAACCTGTTCTATCATAGAAAACTGCAGTCCAGCACTGTACTGAGGTTCCTGTCAGTTTAACATTTCCCATTCCAGAGATAGCTGTATTTCATTAACATAGGGTTAACAGGCAGAGAAAATTTTAACCTGTTCTTTGTTTGCATCTGTACTTGTGTAATGCGTGTAAAGACAAACGATTCCCTTTTTAGTTAGGTTCTATAGTCTTTTGATAGAAGCACTATGACAGCTAAACTCTGAGGTGCACTGGCTCTTGTTTAGTGTGTCTGATCTCTAGCTACCTGTACCCTGATATCCCCAGAGGTGTTTTCTTTATGGTTTTGCCAGGAAGTTGTTCATGGACATTCTGCCCTTGTTTAGAATAAAAAAAAAAAAACGACTGCCTCTTTGGAGCACTAACTGGCTCATTTTAGAATGCATTTTGACTGGGACGGTAACATCACACCCCACCTGAGGTTAATCCCACCCTGATATCCATGGTAGCACCTCTGTTTCCTGTTTGGTGTGGTCACTGTGGTGGGACTGCTGAGAACTTTCCTGAGATGATGATGGTGATGTCCCAGCAGGTGCCGGACATGGTGGAGGACGGTCACCTGAAACAGGAGGTCACTCGTATCGAGGAGGAGAGGATACAGGTGCTGAACAACATGGAGGAGCTCGAGCAGAAGATTAAAGACCTCGACAACCAGATGGAGGAGTCTGTCCGGGAGGTGAAGGGGCTTGCCGCTGGTGTGTTCCGCGCGCGTGTGCGCTTGCGGCTCATGTGCGTTGCTGACACGGCCTCTCTGGCGCTGCCCGTGATCCAGGTGGAGCTGGAGCGGGCCCTGCTGGAGGGCGAGCAGCAGGCTGAAGCTGACCAGCTGCAGCAAGACAAGGAGCTCCTGGAGCAGCTCAACCAGAAGCTGGTCCACACTGAGAGCGGTGTGCAGACCAAGATTGCCACGGTAACCACATGATGCACATGATGCCTCTATCCACAGAAGCAATGCCCTTTAATGGGACTTTGTGGTGCTGGGAGGCAGGTGTCTGCGAGTTGGGTACTGTATAGGTTTAGCGTGGAAGGCTGTTGGACTGCAGCCTGGATCTGTACCTGTCATGTGAGGACTGGCTGTTTAATTCCACCAACATTAGCCTGGGACTTTTGTACGGGTCCCCGTTTCATATCTCCTCTTTGCTCAAACTTCTTCTGAATCTAACTTCTAGCTGACTAAAACCCCTCAGCCTGCTGGCCCCTGAACTAACACTCCCTCTTGTGCCCCTTCCTGCTTCCTGCTTCTTAGGAAAGAGCCCAGCTCGATGCAGAGAGGGCAAAGGTCACCAGGCTGGCGGAGCTTCTCTCAGAGCAGAAGACCCAGCTGGACACCTGTCCCGAGGCCCTCAGGGAGCAGCTTCAGCTGCAGCTCTCTAGGGTCAGTATTTTTGTGACTTCTGATCCAAGATCAGTAGTCGCCCTTTCTTCAATAGTGACCTGTGTAGTCACTGCTCCTAGCTCCATACCCATAGCTCAGTGTCCGTTTAACTTTAGGCTTGCAGCTTACTGCTAGGGCTTCAGAATCCTGTCTTCGAATGAAAGTCAGCCCTCTGGTTTCTGATCAAAATTCTCTTCCCTATGGTGTGAGGCCAGTTCTCCCATACTGTAAATGAAGGGTCAGTAACCCCACGTCAGATCCAGGGTCAGTGACTGCCTGTATTCTTGTCCAGGCTAAGCACCCAGGCTCATGCTGTGCCCTCCCTGCTCTGTGTGCTTCTCGCTCACTGACCCAGTCAGCAGCTTCTGTCCTGCTGTCACTGCTGTCTCTGCCTTTCTGTTCAGGGACCCAGAGCCAGTCCTGTCCCTCAACCTCTGCTCTGCACCTCCCATGTCTCCATCTGGTGATGGAGGAACCTGTAAACAGGGGCAGGGTGAAAGGTCTGAGGGCACAAGTTGTTCTGTGCTGACTCGTGTGCGTGTGCGTGTGTGTGTCGGACAGGACACGGAGGCACTGGAGGTGGAGACAAAGAAGTTTGAGGACCTGGAGTTCCAGCAGCTGGAGCGAGAGAGCCGGCAGGATGAGGAGAAGGAGACGCAGACGCAAAAGCTGCTGAGGGATATTGCAGAGTATCAGCGCAGTGTAGTCACACACAAGGCACGTGTGTGTGTGTGAGTGTGTGTGTGAGTGTGTGTGTGAGTGTGTGTGTGAGTGTGTGTGTGAGTGAGTGATGTGGATCTCATGGTGCCGGCCGGTCTTCCTGCTGCCCAGGAGAGGCTCCTGACCTTGAAGAAGCAGTGGGGGCAGATCAGCCAGCAGGCTCAGCGGGAGAGAGAGAGCTTTCTGAAGGAGAGGGGGAATCTGCTGGGCATGCTGCAGAGGGTGGGAACTCCTCACATGCACGCTCGCCCGCATTTTACTGCACGCACAAGCATACCCATGCACACGCATTTGCACGTATTCACACACGCAAACGCACATAAACATGTACATGTATACACACACATACTCTTGCACAAACAGAAAAGCCCCAGTTTACACAGATGGCCTTTCTCGTGCAAACGCAAAGCCCAGATCTCCACCTGCTCTGCTTTGATGTCAGGTGACCCGGATTACTTCTGTATCTGTTTTCTTGTCTTGTACTGGTTTTGACTTTCAAATGCTGTGTGGTCTGATCATCCTGCTCACATCCCATCAGCCTCTTTTGCTTTGCAAAATGTATTGCGTGCCTGACAGTGTGCCCTCTGCAGGAGAGGGAGAAGCTGGAGTCCCTGGAGAGAAAGTACAGAGAACTCACAGGGGGGAGGAGTTTTCCCCTGAGCCCCATCACCATGAAGGAGGTATGGCATGGTGACAGCCGGCGCTCACAGGGGCTCCTGCGTTAGCCGCTCCGCTGACCTGTGATTCTGCTGTGCAGCAGCAACTTCGCACTCTGGAGGACAGGAAAAGGGCGGGGAAGGAGGCGGGGGCTCAGCTGAGCGATGCTCTACTACGTAAAAAGAGCCAGTCTGTGACAGCGGCGACGTTTGGCAGCGTGACCCTGGGGCGTGGCCTCGTCCCGAAGTCCCATCTGCCCCTGGCCCAGAGCTCCAGCTGTGGCAGCGTTCTCACCCGCTGCCTGGAACCGAGATACACGCCCAAGGGTGAGGCCGTGCACGTGCGTGTGCCCGTGTGTGAGGCCGTACGCGTGTGTGTGCCCGTGTGTGAGGCCGTGCGCATGCGTGTGCCCGTGTGTGAGGCCGTGCGTGTCTGTGTGTATGCGTGTGTCCGTGCATCCGTGTGTGTATGTACATGTGTGCGTGGTCACTATTAAAAGCACCGCTAATGCGACTCTCTTTGCCTGGCAGAGTACCTTGAGTGAATAACAACACTCTGTCCACGAGTGAAGTTTATTTAAAGCACATTTAAGGACAAAAAGAGTTGACCAAAGTGCAGTACAGTATTAAAACAAAAACAACCACATAGTGTAAAATAAGGAAAAAAATTTAAGTAAAATAAAGTGAAATTAAATAATGTCTCAACCAGAAGTAAAAGAAAAAAAATCCAGATTTAAAACTTTCTAATGTAAAAGCAACCCTGATATGCAGGAGTTTTGTTAAGAATTTGACAGAGCTGGCCTGTGGACCACCTGGTGCACGCCCTGATGGTCCGTGTCCCTCTTTTCCAGGCCACGTGTCCCACCTGGGCAGCGATGAGTTGAGACAGAGGATGAGGGCCTCCTCCCAGTCCAGCGTGTGCCTGCAGATTCCAGTGTATGTCGACAACGGGCACTCATTCGACACCATGAGCGTCGACAGCTCTGACAGCGTGGAGACCAGCATCTCCGCCTGCTCCCCTGACAACATCTCCAGGTCAGAGCTGGACTTCGCAAAGCAGTGTGGGTTGGAGCGTTCACTCAGTGGGGCGGGGTTCGTTTAGGCACAGTTAGGCTAGGGTAAAAGTATACAGACCAGGGGTCTTCAAAAACTGATTAAATTTTTAGTAAAATAATAAAATAATAATGCATTACATTTATATAGCACTTTTCTAGACAAGATGCCTAAAGCACTTTTTTATACAGTGTAATAGGGACTCTCCTCCACCCCCACTAGTGTGCGGCATACACCCGGATGATGCCATGGCAACCATAGTGCACCAGAAAGCTCACCACACATCAGCTATAGGCGGGGACGAGACAGTGAATACAGCCAATTCACACATGGGGATTATTAGGAAGCCATGACTGATAAAGCCCATTGAGGAAAATGTAGGCAGGACACCAGGGAGTACTCCAACTCTTTATAAAGAACACCCTGGGATCTGTAATGACTAAGTAGAGAACCTTGATTTTTGCATCTCATTTGAGAAGCGGTGCCCCTTTTTAACAGTACAGTGTCCCTGTCACTGTACCAGGGCATTAGGACCCACACAGGCGGCAGGGTGAGCACCCTGTGCTGGTCCCACTAACACCTCTTCCAGCAACAATCAGCTTTCCCAGGCGGTCTTCCAACCAGGTACTAACCAGGCTCAGCCATGCTTACCTCTTATGGGCTATCACACTCCACGGTAGAGCTGCTGGCTTGTAGATTGGACCTTGGTTTCTGCTAGACATAGCAAATCAGTGGAGCAGAAAACAGACTTTTTAGGCTTTAGTTGATTTGATCAATTAAAAGACTTTATAGGAGGGTCCTCATAGTTTATTGCTGGTGAGACGAGCATAAGATTTGTCCTGGTTATTGATTAGTGGTACAATATTACAGCATGCCTTCCACATATGCATATCTTTCTGGTATTTATGTGTCCCTGTAGCCCAGCGTCTGTGTTCTATGCTCAAACACCTTTCAGCATGTAACAATTGACTTTGCACCCAACGTGTCCTTCAGTCAGGACCCCAGCATCTGTGTCCACATTTCTTCACCCATAGATCTCTTCTCCTGTAGCTTCTCCTGTCTGCTTGCCAACAAGTCTGTCTTGCATCACTTGTCTTTCTTGGAAAACACAGTGCCAGCACGGCTAATGCTGCCAAGATTGAGGAGATGGAAAGGATGTTGAGGGAGGCCCAGGCTGAGAAGATCCGACTTTTGGAAAACAGGGTAATGGTACCTCCTCCATGCTGCACACACTGAGACACATGCTGAAACCCATCTTTGAGGTCTCTCTCTCTTTCTCTCTCTCACACACACACACTCTCTCTCTCTCATATGTTGAATGCCAGCTAACTTTCCATGTACCCTGTATATGTGAATGGTGACTGGGCCTGACTCTTGGCATGTTGGCACCATCTGTAGGAGCGTGAGATGGAGGTGCGACGGCAGGCTCTGGAGGAGGAGAGGAGGCGCAGAGAGGAGCTGGAGAAACGGCTGGAAGAGGAGACCATGAGGAGGCAGAGGCTTGTTGAGAGGGAGGTGAAACTGAGGGAGAAACAGAGAGCTCAGGTACGTGCAAGAAAAATGCATAAACACCTACACGGTAATGCATAAAGGCATCCACAGTCAACATCTATTAATATCACAGAGAAACTGATGCCTTCAAAATCCATACACTCTGAGTTTGTTTACTTAATGCCAGGTCTGTCTGCCCTTTGACCCAACAATCCCACCTCTGCTTCCATTAGTCCCGCCCACTGACACGCTACCTTCCTGTGAGGAGGGATGACTTTGACCTTCGTTGCCACATTGAGTCAGCCGGTCACCACGTGGACACCTGCTACCATGTGTCTCTGACTGAAAAGACCTGCCGGGGTTTCTTGGTCAAGATGGGCGGCAAGATCAAGACATGGAAGAAACGGTGGTTTGTCTTTGACCGTACTCGCAGGACGCTCTCCTATTACGCCGGTGAGGATGGCTTGCCTGCTCGCTCAGAGCGATACTTAGTTGTTGAGTTGTTCTGGCGTTGAACCAGAAGCTTTTTGGTATTAAAGACAGCCCTTTGCCTTTCCATGTGCAGAATGATGGTTGGCATGGTGGGGGGATTTAATCATATACTTATGTGCTGTTCAATTGAAGTTGCAATTACAAAAGCATTGTGAATCTCTGACAGCAGTTAAGTAACGATCCAATACAAGCTACAATTATACATTCTCCAGCTGTAATTACTTTGTATTGCAATTAATTAAACAGATTATAGCGGTAGATTCAGAACAGGTAGTAGCTAAACTGAATATTGAGCCACTAAAGGGCATCCTGTTGGATAGACAACAACATTCAGCCACAAACGTTCCTAATATTGGCAGAAAAAAGGTAACATTTCTATTTGTTAAGTATGAAAAACTCTCTCTCTCACAAAAACATATACACACATTCCTGATGCTAAAAAGTCACATGGTGTTTATTGGCATCTATGAATAATGAAGGATCTCTAGACCACAAAGTCATAATGTTCCTAGTTTGAAAACCTTGATTTTCCAACAGGCGAGGGTCAGACAAAGGACACTGAAGTTGTGTTCTTAGTTGAGTACATGAAGGTGAAAGTTGTCATTTTTGTTTGATGTTCACACATGCCTTTGTTCTCCTCTTTGTCGAGTGCAGATAAGCACGAGGTCAAGCTGAAAGGGGTCATATACTTTCAAGCTATCGAAGAGGTGTATTATGATCACCTGAAAAATGCTCACAAGGTATGAGATGCTGCCTTTGTCCAAACCTGCAGGAAACCATAGAAAAATTGCAAAGGCACAGACGCTACCAACCACCTCTACATGAACGCATACATGCATGCACACACACACAAAAACACACATATACAAAATCGATATAAATGTGAGGCGCCTGTTATGCATACAGTGAACAGCATCAGATTGTGCATGCCGCTTGGGATGTGCCTTGCGGCCATCGTTACACGTTATCTGCACTAGGTGTCGCTGCTGGCCTTTCTGTCTACTGTACCTCTGTTGCCCCCTGTGGCCTGACAGAGTAACTGCACGTTTTCCACAGAGCCCCAACCCGTTACTGACGTTCAGCGTGAAGACGCACGACCGTGTGTACTATATGGTGGCCCCCTCAGCTGAAGCCATGCGCATCTGGATGGACGTGATCGTCACGGGTGCTGAAGGCTACTCCCACTTCATGGTTTAAACATTCCAACTTAGTGGTGTAAATCCAGCACACTAGTGCTTTAATCCTTATATTTCTGTTTCATTTATTCTCCTGCCCCCCCCCCCGCAACCCCTACTACTGCTTTATGTGCCCTGCACCACAGATATGCTTTAAGAAGAGAGTGGCAACCTTTCACACCATCCAGCCTTTAACATGCTGCTCCAGTATCACAGATAAATCATAGGTCGTGTTAGCACACCAAAGCAGGGGTGACACAGGAGTTTCCGTGAGCGATTGTCCTGTTTCTCAGAGCAGCAGTTACAGAGATGTGATGACTAGACACATGGCTATGGTGGAGCGTGCCTCAGGTCTGGCTGAAAGCCATTTTTACTTTGCCAAAGACTTCTGTATTTTAATAGTATTTTTATATGTTTTCCTATGAGCTACAGAGCCCGTCAGTGCTCTTCAGATATATATGCTGTCTAAGAACGTTGGGAATGTATATGTGCGCGCGCGCATGAATTCGCACGTCCAAAAGCCATTGTTCAGTTCTGCACACATTTGACCGTGCAAGAGACTGGACCGGTATGCGTGTCAGGTAACGAGTGTATACAAGTGACTCTGTGTGCGCTTGTATGTGTCTGCCATTGTGTCTGTCCTGGGTTTACGTGTTGGAAAAGATGTATCTGCTTGGTATGTCAACGCAGTTTCTGACCAGTTGTTCTGGTTTCATTTACAGGGTGCTGCCTAAGAAAAACAATACTGTAAAAGTGGCACTAGATGGCAGCCTAGTCGCATTCAGTACAGCAGCATTTTTATCCTTTTATACTCAAGGATGTTTACCAAAGTAGGCTGGGTAATGTATCCAACCGTCCTTCTTATGGGACTTGAACTGGCGAGTAATTAGCTCCTAGTCCAGATCTTAAACCACTGCTCAGAATTGCTGTTTCCTAGATACGCCTGAATGTTCAAATGTGGAATTTTAAATGCCATTTAAACTTGTATTCACCGTGTCTATTCAGTTAAAGCTTTTAGTATTTTTCCCTTTATTGTTCTGACGATGATGGAGAATGTCAGGCTGGTGTTGTCACACAGACCGCTCGACTGCGCTGTATTCAGGCTGGTGCTCTGTACTAGCGTCGGAGAGGAGACTGTGGTGGGCTGAAAGCGAAAGGGAGACGCTGTGTCTACTTCCTCATTTTACACTGCATAATTAAATTACTGTACCAGTATACGTGCGTGTATTTTAATCGGTTTTATATTACTGTATGTTGTTTTTTTTCTGTTATACGTCATGCATGTTTCTTAATATTCAGAAATAAAGCACGTTTCGGTGCCATTTCACATGCCTTTCGTACACGTTTTTGATTTTCTGTTTCGATGTCAGCTGCGGGCAGGCGTAACGTGGCTTCTGTTAGCACGCGCTAGTGATGCCCAGGTAATGCCCATATTATCTGGTGCCTGCTAAAATTAAACAATATTTCAGCTAATGTGATACCTCGACGCTTAAATAATTCCTCCAAATGACATGACTGAGCATCTGTGACGTGTGTTACCATAGCGATGATAACATATAGCATAGTTGATGCTGAACGCCCCCCTCTCCCCCCGCATCTTGGACATGGCTGGATGATTCTATTGTTCTACCCGCAGAACATGGCTTTTAAATCACCTCCACTGTCTGAACATTGGTGCTGCTTTTCCTCAAAGGGCAGAGCAGCGTTTTTTTTTTTTTAACTTCATCACGGGAGTCGAGGATAACACAATCACCCGGTTTTCCACCCCTGTCTGAGAATCGTCACAAATTATTACTTTCTCGAGCACTCCCTTACTTCCAGCCACCGTTGTTTGTTTGCTGCTCTTGCGGACATCTCCCCCGCCCTATCTACTTACTCCCATTTGTAGGGGGAGCTCAGCTTCCTGTCTGATTATTGGCACAGTAGCTCAGCACGAGGCTGGAGGGACAGATAAGGATGCACATCTAAGGAAGTCAGTGTTGTACAACAGCACGTGATTCCACTCAATGTGAATAGATACTGCAGTGTCATTATTGAGAGCTATGGTTTTAATGAGGCAAAGAGCCTTGGACCCCTGCCCAGTTCCACTCTCAGTACTACTGTACTCTCCACTGGCCTTTTTGCTTTGCAGTTTTGTTCTCTCTCTCTCTCTCTCTCTCTCTCTCTCTCTCTCTCTCTCTCTCCCCTCCTTCCCAAACAGCCATTCTGTCCAACGTTTAAATTTGAGCTGGCTTAAGGCAAGCTAACGTACAAGTAATTCTGTGAGAATTACTGAACAAATGTAGAAGACGAGACATTTGGAATTTGTTAAGGAACGCCTGCAACTGTATGTGCTGCGCATGCATCTGTGTACACATCTGGGTCTCACTCCACCTTCTCGTCATCACAGCTTCTCATTGGATGACCCAGTAAGGTTGTCATGGAAACAAGATGACTGAGGAGCCAGGGGCATGGATCCACACGGTCTACTTACTGCCAGTTTACCGCACAAATGGGAAAACATCAAAATGACGATGGCGCCGTGTAGTTGTTGCGTGTCTGCTGACACACATGCACAGGGCACACGTTTGTCACCCCTTTCCTGCTGCGAAGACATAGGTGAGCAGGTCTGACAGATCTCCTGTTGCTTACCATAAAATTGCCCAAATGACCAGGGTGCTAGCCATGATTCATGGTAACAGCTCCCACAAGTTCTGAATTACTACCAGGGAGGTGGAGCACTAAATACATGCTGATCTGTTGTACTAATGAATTAATAATTAACCACAGTAGCTGTCCTGTGTACCTCTGATGTCCGATGCTATTCCTTGTGTACGATTTCACAGTACCGATGAAGAGCCTGTCTCTGATTTGTCTTCACTGTCCTACTTATGAAACACCCCCCCCCTCAGAATCAGTGCTGTGCTGCACCATTTCTGTTTCATCCCTATGAACACAGATTACATCACTCTCATATGACACACGGTCAGATGCTGCGTGTGCACTTAATCTGAAGGTTAGCAGATGTACAAACAAGCTGCTCTGGCTCTGCTGTGAGGCCAACAAAAGTAATAATTTATGCATGAGTTTCATTACGTATTCATGACCATTATTACATGAGCTCCGATTTGTTTGGCTTTACTTAAACTCTTACTCAGAGTTTTATTGTGTGTGCAAGCTCTCTCTCTCTCTCTCTCTCTCTCTCTCTCTCTCTCTCTCTCATATATATATATGTGTGTGTGTGTGTGTGTGTGTATGTTTCTGAAGTGAAGTTTATCAACTGTACCAATGTTGAAGTACCATGGAGCTCTGTTGAGGTGATTACATTTCTCCACACAGGTATGGAGCTCACACTGAGTACAACATCAGCTCTTGTCTGTCAGCCCAGAACCATGCTTTGAATAGTCAGCTCACCTTACAACAGAAAACATGTTTCTGGTAGCAGGCCCACTCAAAGGCACTCCGCTTGCTGAGCAGCAGTGTTCCACACGCGTGTGCACAAGGTCAGCGTTGATGCTGACTCGTGAGGACATTCAGTCAAGCAGTTAGAAAGGTAATGAGGTGTAGGCCTTCTCTCTGCCTCATTCATTAGGTGCATCTCTGGGAACTGCGCGGAGCCTGTCCGACATCACTGGCCAGTCCGTCTCCCTCTCGCGGTCCTCCATGTTTCATAACAACACACTATAACTCATTATTATAATCATTCTTACTGTGAAGCTTTTATCTGAAGAAACGTCAGCAGTTTAGGGGTCAGAACCCAAATTTGCGGCTCACTCATAGTTGTACATTTGGTTTAGGGTCGTCTCTGAAATGCACAACGCTACATCTTCCAGGGCTACGTACAATTCCCCTATATAAAATTTCAGGCCTTACAATTTTTTTTGTAAATATAGTGGAAGAAAGTCAGAAGCAATAGGCTGTATTACTTTAGTCCTTGATTAAAAAAAAGTAAATGATGCCATTTTTTGTGATGTGTCTAGATCACCTGTTTTGCTGCAGATATTATCATTGAAGGACCACTTTGCCATTTTGTTTTACCTTTGTTTATGTACACACATTTCGATGTAGTCTACACTTATGCAATTAATAATCATTGGACGCCAGCTGGCAAAAATAAAAAAAAAAATAAAAGACTTAATTACCAAAGTATGCCAAAATATATATATTTTAAAATTTGTCTTAGCAAGGACAGGAAGACATAACTGAGTAAAATTAAAAGAGATCAAATTTATCTGAACTCTGCTCTTCCAGAAATAGTCCAGTCCGATTTGAAAAAGCTGCAGTCTTTTTGTGAGTCCGATAAACCAGCATTTATTGATTAAATAGGAAATAAAACACCATTTAGATTTACAGCAACAAAAATAATTCTTGTGTAAATAAACATGTACACAGTGGACAGCCCGATGTGTGCTGAGCACTGTGACTCCGCACGCTTGTCACAGCAGTCATCTTACCATGGGCCATCATTGCAGAAAGGCTGTCTTCAGGGCTAATGGTGCTGACATGCTATCTGCAAGAAAACACGCTATGTGCTGCCGCATCTTGGTCCCATAGGAAGGAAAAGGGTGCTCGCATGTGATTTTGTCACAATTTGTTTTCCTGAAGAGTCCACAAAGGACATGCTTGAAACAGCAACTTTTTTTTCCTGAACAGAGTCTTTGGGGATGAAAATTTTTGTACAAAAGGAGAATAGCAAAGTTTTATTTTTCCCTAAGAAAACCGTATTCAGTGCAGGGGTGGAGTTGTGTTTGCTAGCTTTGAGAAGGAGAGTTCTTCCGGATGGGGTTTCCTATCGTGTGGACATGGTTCCATGCTGTAAATCCCAAACGGGCTGTCGGCCCAACAAATTTCTATTTGGCACCTTGTCAGCTCAGTCCACAGCCACACAAAACCAGCTCCGAGTCTTAAAAGGGTCGGCACGTTACTCTGTTCCTCAGCACTGTCCACAGTACAGCAACATTTACAGCAATCTGTGGAGAACCATTTTGTTGTGCTTCAGAGTCTTACTTGTTGGTTACTGCAGTCAGCTTTCTGTGGCATTGTGGTTCTCTATTGTGAAGAAGTAGTGGAATAGAATGTGTTCCTCTTACCGATGCCACTTTGGAAACTCGTTTTAAGGTTAGCGGGCATGACACATATTATAGTGTCAAGCAGATGATAAATACACAAAAAACCCAGTATCAACAATCTCCAGCATGTTGCAGGTGACAGTAAAGGAGATCATATGGAACCTTCTTGTGGAGTTTAGTCTGATGATCCATGTAGATGCCAGTTTGTCACTTGGAGGCTCTACTTCCTGGGTAGTTCCTGGGAGAGCTGGCGAGTGCCAGGGAGAGGCTTGCTTCCAGTGCGGCGGACAGGTACCTTGGACACAGGAATCCTGGTCCGGGACCCCTCTGCCTTTGCTAGCTGTGGGCCTGTGGGAGTGCCCTGTCGATCAGAACGTGTAAGCGGAATCTGCTTGACAGGGATCTTGGTGCTGCGGCTGGTGGTTTTGGCACTACGTTTATCCAGCTGCTCAGCAGAATCCATGCCCAACCCGTCCCGTGAGGCAGCGAAGCCAGCATACTCTTCCTCTGTGCCAGGAGTAGCAGCAGGCGTGATGCTGGGCGTGCTAATGGGGCTACCCAGGTCTGACTGGCTCTCCTCAGACACAACTTCTTGGTAGTGCTTTCCTGGTCGCCCACTGCCACTCACGGGAATCTTGCTCACCAGGGGTGGCCTCTTCTCCAGGTGAGCAGCTGGTCCTGTTTCAGTTAGCAGGGTTTGGGGTGGGCTGGGAGAGGGGGTGGGCTCTCTGTCCTTCTGAGAATCCAGCATGCAGAAACAAGCCTGTACATCATCTTCTTCAAGATGGAGCTTGTCCTCCTTGTTAGGGTTTGGAGCATCAACAAAACTGAGGGTCTTACTTGGAACTGGGGCAGAGACAGTAGGTGCAGCAGGAGTGATGGTGGTGGTTGGAATTAATTTTGGGTCAGAAGTAAATGTGATAGGAAGGGTAGGTGCTGTTTTAGGTGGAGTGGCGGGGGTAGGGCTAGGGGTCAAATCAGATTTGGATGTAGCAGTGCATGTGATAGGAAGAGAAGGACCTGGGGGAGATGTGATGGCAGAAGTAGAAGCAGTACTTGGTTTAGGCACAGGGGGAGATGTAATGACAGTAGTTGGGTCCAGTTTAGGGGTTGGCGCATATGTGGTTTGAAGGGTTGGGGTAGGTTTGTGGGCAAGGATAGATGTTGTGGAATCTGGTGGAGTAGGTTTAGAGCTGGAAGCAGATATGGATGTAATGTGCTTTGAAGCAGGGGGAGATGTGGTGATAGGGTCTGGGGTAGGTTTAGGAGCAAGGTGAGATGTAGTGGTAGGGACTGGAGTAGGTTTAGGAGCAGGGGGAGATGTAGTGGTAGGGACTGGAGTAGGTTTAGGAGCAGGGGGAGATGTAGTGGTAGGGACTGGAGTAGGTTTAGGA
>JABJVR010048536.1:0-40101 GCA_025773905.1 Chitala chitala
CTTTCTCTGTAAAGCGCTTTGAGGCATGCTGTTGCGAAAGGCGCTATATAAAAATAAATTGAATTGAATTGAATATTGCATGTCCATACAGACACACTGTATGTATGAGTGTAACGTTCTGCCCACATCATTTTCCTCTGTGGCCTCTAGCTGTCGCAATTTCCCCAGTTTCATGTTTTGCTCTACCCTTCATTCCCCATCTGAGAATTCTATGAGTGCCCTCAGCTGTCTCTCATTTCCCACTCCCACTATATAATCTTGCCTTGTTTCGATCTCTTGCTGGTTGTTAGAGTGTGAAGCCTTGTATTCCTGTTAGTTGACCTTTGTTATTTATGTCTTTTGCTGTGTGTATTGATCCCCTCCGTCTGAATAAGCACTTCTGCATTTAGACTCCAAAATGTTACAATAAGGCTCTTGTTTCATCAGTTCATTATATTTACATGTGCAGCACTAACTGTAATATGTTACATAGCTTACAGATGGAGGGTCACAGACATCACCCTATGGTAGCTAGTAAAGATACACTCCTTTCAATGTTTCTTTTGATTTGGTTATTTGTTCATCATTTGTTCTTTATCACTTGTCACCCATACCACTCATCTCATTGTTATGACAAAACTAACACCGGTATATTAAAATTTTTACTTGTAAAAATATTGTAATAAATTGTAAGGCTAAAAAAACATTTTGTTACCATGGACGAGACATAGATACAGTGTACTAACTATTTCTTCACAAAACAGATGTTAACACAGGCACGAGACGTGGAAAACAAGTTTAACAGCTGTCATCTCTGTCACTGACATCAAAGGGCTCCACAAAAGCAGCTTGGCCACTGTACAGAGGGTTCGGGATGGACACAAGGGCGGGGCTACATTCATCTTCACTTCTCCTGTCCTCATCTTCATTGTCCTGGAGAAGGAACAAGGACTGCACATGTTAAACTGCTGCCTTCTACACAAAATTTCAAACTACTTACCATAAGCGCTTTGAGGCACATTGTTGCGAAAGGTGCTATATAAAAATAAATTGAAAATTGAAATTGAATTGAAGTATGAATTATTATTGTTTATAGTTGTTGGACATCAGATGCGTAAATATTTTTGAATGTATTGTGTACATATTGCAGCTGGCACAACAGCTGATGAGCTCCACCATTGTTTAGGTGTGAGCAGCTTTTAAAAGCACATCTTACTCGTAGAGAAGAGTAGAAGGCAGTAATAAGAGGTGTCTTACCCTAAAATATTGAAATCGGAAGGGATCACGTCGTTGCTTAAAGATATAGTATGCCAATCCAGCAGCCAAGGCCAGCACAAGCCCTGTGACAATGACGGTGGTGATGATGCCCGTTTTGGAGCTGGAGTGCGATGACTGGGAATCCGGCTTGGCATGTGGTACCACCTGCTGAGATGTGAATCTTTCAAACTAGCTGTTTTCTTAATTTAGTTAACCAACCCCTTAAAAACCCCTTAAAACTATAGATTAAAAAATAAAAAAGGTATTATAAGGATGTTGAGGTTTACTCACTTTTTTATACACACTGCTATTATTCTGAACACAACTGCATATCTGTTGTGAGGAACTGATATGTGTCATCTTGAATGTGGAAGTACTCACAGGAGGAGGCGGGGCTTTTAAAGGCCCTTCAATAACATGGATGATCCCATTGGTGGCTGGGATGTCCCAATCTACTATCGTTCGCTGGTTAACCATTTTAGAGGGTTCTGATTCCTGCGGTAAAGGAGGCACGTTAAAGGAAAATGCATTTACTGTTAGATACTGTGTACTTTTCTCATTTAGGATGTTGTATATAAGAATAGTTTTTAAGCTTTTTTCAGTCACAGCCCAGAGAGAAGGAAAAATAACAATAAATAAATAACTTCTAATATTAAATCATAATTTTATATCTTTCCCAGATAGAATCTACAGCTATTTTTACTTTCCTAGTTTTTGAAAGGTTTCCTCAGGTTGTAATAACACATAAATGCTCTCAATCTTTGCATACTGGCTAAACCGGTCGTATAGAAATGCTGGTATACCATATATAGGTGTGTCTGCATTTGACCATAAAGACAAAGAACGGAGACTCACGGCAGCAGAGGACACCTCCACTGACAGGTTGTAACCCAGGAGAGAAGGGATGACACTGTTGTGCTTCAAATCAGAGTAGACGAAGACACTGTTGTTGGCAGAAATGTGATATTCCATGTCCCTCCTAGACAACCTCTAAAAACACATCACAATATCAGCCCAAGTTTTTCCATCACCAGTGTTTATTGTAGTGGCTTAAAACTCAAATTCACAAAATCCATCACCTCACTGGCATGAAATCCTGAGTTATGAGGCACGAAGATCATAATGAACATTGAATTCATTGTCAGAAGAGTCAGAAGGTTCTCTCCCTCCACAGAGTTGGAGTAGTTCAGCAGTAACTAAAAAAGAGGATGAAATACAGCTTAAAAAATATGAGAGCAATAAAAAAAAACAAAAAAAATTCAATAATTGAGGATGATCTTCAAACTTCACTGTAGCTGCACAATTAATATTCATCCATAAGTATGTACAAATGAAATATTTATGTATGCTTATAACTATACTAATACAATTGTTTATACTGTATTCTGTGCGTGTGTGCGTGTGTGTGCGTGTGTGCATATATACTATGTTGTAGACATCATATTAAATAAGGATACTTACAGAGTAAAATGTAGAGAAATTAGCATTTGTGGCCACAATGCTGGCTACATCTCCATTGCAAAAGTCTCCATTGCCCACAAACCCTGGGCCACACTTGCAGGACACATCTAAAAAGAGAGCCTGGTAAGTTCAGCTGTGATTCTCGAGACAAACTAATTGCATCCACCATGTGTGGTAAAAGTTTACCTTTCATACGATAGCAGAACGCATCATACGTGTTGTTGGTGGGAACAGGACTCTTGTACAGCACAATGCCAACATGGTTGGCACCACATTTCATAGATGGGTATATGATGGGGTATCCAACCTTTGCTTCATCCATCCACCCAGCCACACACAAGTGCATTCCTACCTGTTAATTGTAAATTGTATTATTTATTTACATTGCAGGCTAGCTTACGCATGTAGACAATAAGACATAGCTCAGTGCATACTACAATCACTTCAGTGGTTTGCCTTTCTGTACATTCAGTTAAAAGGCATTCTTAAGTGATTAGAATTGGATTCAGGTAAAAGTACCTGTTGGGCATCTGACAGCTGGTTGAATGTGGCCAGAGTAGCCTGTTCTGCTTGGCATGCCAGCCTGGCATCTGTATAATTGAACTTATACTTTCCTGCAGGTGATCTCAGATGAAACACCCCTGCTGTGTTTTCTGGGGCACAAACATAAGGACACAGGCAGATATTAGTGCGTAAAGTCAATGTAAACCCATTCTATTATTTGGCCACTAAACAGCACATTATCTTTTACCATCACTTTTTTTGTTTTATTTTAGTATTGAATCCATAATGCACAGCAATGTGGAATGAAATAGGATTCACAATTATTTCACCATGAAAATGCAAGTCCTTGCAGTCTGCTCTTGGGTCACAGCCCCCATTTTCTTCCAGACAGCGGTCCACTGGGGGAACCACTTTCTCTCGACATTGGACTCCGTTTCCCATAAATCCTGGGAGACACTGACACTGCCTTTCATTCTGTAAAAAACACACAAAAAAAATTACACTACAGTGCATGCCAAGCTTGTCAGGTAAAGCTATGCTGTGATTATTATTTATTTTTTTTATTGACAATATTGTGAAGAAACTATAGGCGGCAGACTCACAGGACCAGTGAATACACAGGTAGCAAACTCGCTACAGCCACCATTTTCCTCCACTTCACATCTGTTGATGGCAGAGCAGAACGTCCCATCACCCGCATAACCTGCCAGGCATGAGCAACTGACATTCACACCTGACTGGGTACAGTTTGCGTGCACGTGGCATCCACCATTATACTCGCTGCACAGATCAGGTGCTGTCCAAAAGAGAAAAAAAAGAAAAGCGCAATGAAATACGTGCAAAACACGATAATACTCTGATGTGTGCCAACCTGGCAAAATAAGGAAGGTGTACCGGTGCAGTTTCTGCCGTCCCCTTCATACTGTAAATCACACTGACATATGTTTCCAGGATGGCATACTGCATTGGCGTGACACTCAGGAGTGCAGACTGGTTTCTCACCTATGTTGAATGAGGCACACTTTCACATTTGCTATAAGTGCATTTCTCACAACTAAGACCAGTAATGGCATTTATCCAACAGTGAACACCCCCCTGCAATCAATACACAGTTGTGTGGTCAAAAGAAGGGCTTTTTTCCTACTCAGTTTCAGCTCACACCGGTCCCCGGTCCAGCCTTCCTCACAGAAGCAGCTTCCGTCTCCATCTAAGCTGTCTTCGCATTTCCCATGAAGTGTGCAGTTACACACTACAAGCACAACATCAGGAACGCTCTCAGCATCATCATAAGTATGGCAGACATACCAGAACACTTTCATTTTAGGTGAGCTCTAATGTCACAGGCTTTTGTGTTTCTGTGTGACATACTGTACTTCTCTCCACATGACACAAACACATGTCTTGTTTATACAGAGAGGGAGAGTCCTTTAAAGAGACAACACCTTAGCATATAGCACTGGTGCAGAGATATTATGGCCAGCTGGTGTCCAGTATAGGATGGTGTGCTACAGCCACTGACCCCAGTGAGGTATTGTGTGTACGGCCTTTGCACAAGAAGTTCTGTTAGCCTACAGAGATCTACACTGAGACCTGGCACACAGATAGACTTTGTACTGATGTGCAAAACCGAACTGTTGTTACTTCGATTTTGTGATGTGTATAGTGTGCTAATGGGGGTGGGCAGCCAGTTGAACATGGACCCCAGAAGTGGTTTTTCTGCTCACCACCTCCACATTACCAACACCATCTCGTTTTAACTTTACCTACGTGTTGCTCTGTATATTTATTCCTGTGAAGTGCCTTGAGGCAACTCTGTTGTGAATGACACTCTATAAAACTAAACTCATCTGAATTAAACTGAATACCATACAGAGGTCCTGTGGCAATTACTCAAGACACAGGGTTTGAGAATGTAATGCACAAGACACCAATTGACACGTTGTTAAGTCCTGGCTCAGAGCACAGTGTATTTCTGTGCTTAAGTGTTTCTCAAGGATTCAGTGAAAGCCGAAGTGCCTTCCGTAGTATCGTTACAGCTTCGCACCCAAACAGTCGGGTCCATAGTGGTTCGGTGCACACAGCTCACAGGCTGTGCCCACAAAGCCAACATTGCACGTGCAGTTTCCTCTGCCATCCTTGCCATCATCACATGTTCCATGCTTACTGCAAGGAGCCTCCAAGCCCCCAGGACACACTGGAACCCAAAAGGATGCAATAAGTTTCTTTTCAAAGAAGAAACATTCCTTGTTCATTGTAACGTTCCTTGTACAAGCCCTTTTATAGATATAAGCTTTTAAGTAATTTACACAGACATGAAATTGTATAACTGTATATATTTTATGCTGCAGTTAGTTAACAACACTGCCATTTCATCAGCAGAGTAAGGCACGTGATGACAGACACACTGAAACAATTGATTTAACTTTAGTTACCTTGACAATTACTTCCATAATGATTTTTGCAGCACTGTGGAGACCACACAGATTTCCCACATTGTCTACTGCAACCTAAGGTTCTTCGGCCAAATGGAGGGTAGTGGTTGAATAAGTCGTACCTATAACCGAACCTCCATGAGTGTCTGGCAACAATTGAGCACATGGTTGGTTCACCCTGTAAAAGAATTTACAGAAGTCTGAATTTATTTCCGTCAAAACTATTTGACAGCATAAAACAGTCAATCCAAAAACTTACAATGGATGTCATTCCTAATGGGCAGGGTGGTACAAATACACAGCTCCCACACCTACCCTGAGAGAAATCAAAAATAAGCAAAACAAACAGACATTGGTCTTGGGATTACAACGTCAAAGTCATGTTCTGTTCCAGATTTGCAAATAAAACACTCTAAGATGGTCTTACAGAATACTTCGAATCTCTGAAAACGTCACAGCGTGCTCCCAGATCAGGAGGCTCAAGGAGCTGGTCAATACCATGAGCAACTCCTATATCAAACTCTAGGTGGCGCTCTGTTATTTTTCCATTTCCATTATCAATTATAATGTCTCCCTAAAAGAGGATTAAAAAAAAAAACAGTTTAAGAAACTTTTATAAAAACTTAAGGTCATTCAAATATAAAGGCAAAGTATACCTGCTTGAAATAAAGAATGCCTACAATAACTTTGCAAATTTATTTCAAGTATTAAAGTAATTAAAATTTATAATTGTTACTTACAATTATATTTTTGTCACAGCCAAAAGAGATAGTTGAGCCATACATTGTCCTGAGAGACTCATCACTGGGCAAATTTCCAGCCATTAACTGAACCAGAAAAAAAGGCACATGTAGTAAACAGATATGCAAGCACATAGCATATGTTAGCCACGTTTACATGGGCCCTGATATTCCACTTTTATTCGGAATACAGAGACTCATCAACTTACAAACGAGTCACGTTCCGAGAGGTCGTTCATAACGTGAATTGTTTGTAAATTCGTAATTTGTACGATCACTTTACGTGTGGTCCTACCAAACATTCCTACAGTGTGTTAGTTATATAGGGTGTCCATAAAGTTTCTTTACAATTTCAATTCAATTTTTCAAATTGTAGAGAGACTTTGTGGACACCCTGTATAATGAAGTTGTATTAAAACATAAAAAGTTTGTTGTCTTATCTTAAAGACACAAAAAGAATTTAAAAAGCATAAATTATGTTAATGAATTGTAGTAATAATAACAACAAAAGTTATATTATAATAATCTAATTGTACAGTTTACCATGAAACCAAACTCACCAAACCGACAGCCCCTTTTAGGAAGGCGACACTTTATTCTGTATGGGCTATGCACCAGGTGTTCTTTTTTTCCTTACTGTTAACTGAAAAGCATTACAGTCCCCGTTTTCGGGGGGGCTGACAAAACACTCGCCTCCTGCATTTATTTTTCCCTCAAAACTCCTACATAATAATAATTATCACCACCTTTGTTCCGGCTTGTCACTTTTTAGCATTACTACAAACATCACTTGCCTGATACTTTTCAGCAAGCATGATGGAAACGCGATGCACTGGATCACAGTAAATCACGGTAAATCTTAGAGCACTCTGGTGTACGTGTACACGTACGTTCTGGCCAGCGTATGTAGCGGCCAAACGCTGTACCTGACTAGAGAGTAGCACACATTTATTTTTTTAGCTGCGGCTCCCCAGTTTCTTTCTCTGAACAAAAATTGAACGAATTAAATGCCTTTGTTTGTATCTATGAATGTTCGCAAGTCGGATGTTCGTAAATTGAGGAGTGTCTGTAATGGCTCATTGAGAATAAAAACGCGTCATGCAAACGCCTTAATCGGAACAGACTGGCCCAATTCGGGCCAATCTGAATTAATTTTTAATCGAAATAAATCGTTTGGTCATGTAAACACTTGATCTGATTGTTTCCCTCTTGTAGGAATAAGTACATTCTTTCTGCACATGCTTATCCCACGTGGGGTTAACATTAGGTGGGGTTAGCATTAGGTCATGTGACGTGTTTCCGGGAAGGAAAGAAACATGGCGGCAACAAAGCATAACTGGTCTGTGGCAGATACTACTTATTTGTTGGAAACTTTTAAAGAATTACAAATAATTGAATGCCTTGATGGCTGAAAAAAAGTTTTTATAAAGTTTAATGAACCCAGAACATATGTCAAAGTGGGCGGAACCACTTTGCGCATGTCACAAAAATTTTATTTTGATTAAATGCTCTGTACACAGTTAAATTGGAATCTTTAATCGGAATGATTTCAATCAAGAAAAAATATCGATGTAATCGCAACCATTATCCAGAGACATCTTCTGGTTTCCAATATCTGATTTAAAATTGATATTGTTTTAGTGTGACCTGATGACTTCCTAGAACTACAATGGAAAAATCTGACAAGCAGCAAACTTGTGCTATTACAGCACTTACAATTCCCATTCATATCACTGATACGCTTCACATTAACATCCTTTGTAAGGGTGTTCAGGTCCACAACTACCTTCTTGTGTGTGAGATGGGTTATTTGTTTCAAATAGTAATGGGGGTTGTCCTTTCCTTTCCAAAGAAAGGAATCTTTTTTATGCTGTACAAAGGAAGGGCCTGTAGAATTTACAGCAAAGCTGAAACTGAGCAGAAAAGGGGTGTCAAAATTTAAAGTAAAATCTTTTTAAAAGTGCACAGAAAATCTGAACATCTAGAAAGTGTTCACCCTGATTGTTTTTTGTGAAGTCAGTCAGTCATGTATCCAGATGTGATTTTTTTCCCCAAGAAGCTGTTTTGTACGAGGGAGCAGGGCTTACTTTGTTGTCACGGATTATGTGAGCTTTGAGGTAAGCAGCCAGTTTATCCCTATGGTCCTCACTGTAAAGCCATTTTTTGCGTTCCTCTGGAAATGAATTAAAGACTTCATCTGTGGGCCACAGCATAGTGAAGGGCTGGTGTATTGGATTCTCAATCATGGTCATTAAATTGGCATCCTGTTGGCATTAAAATTGTCAACTGTCATTGATAAACCAGAAAAATGCAGAGCAATGATTTTATATGCACTTATTAAACAAACAAATAATAGTAATTCTACAAAATAGTCTCACGCAATGTATTTAGACTTAATTTTTACTGATTAAGCAACCAAGTCACAGGTTATTGTGTGCATAATGTATTAATGCAAGCTTCCACAATGGCAGCATTGCCATCCTCAGTTTTTAATCCACTGTTCATGCACTGTCTGCTTAATGTTAAATCCACTACGTTTGTTCACAATTTAAATTACATGCTGCTGTGCATGAGAACTGAATGTCTCCCCACTGGCAGCTGTGAACTCTAACAGATCAGCGGGTATCTCCAAACGTGCCCATATCAGATAGAATAGGTAATGAAAGTCCTTGCTGTGGAGTAAGACAATGCTACACCACTCCTGCTCTGTCAAAGACTGAGGCAATGCAGATCTGAATCAGTTAGGGCGTTTCCACTGACTGACAATCCTTAAGCCCAGTGATAATAGTCTTTAATGCTAAACAACAGCATGAAAAGGTATAGTAAAGGTAAAGTAAAGGTATAGTACTTGGGTGACATGATACCTTCAGCAGTTTGCTGAACATACGGTACCCGTAGGCTTCAGCAGCAGTGGTGACATTCAGCTGCATGGGAGGGGGAAGGGGGGAGACTGGGTTATATAACCATACTCTCACAGCAGCAAATTCTAAGATGATACAGGTCTCTCCCTTTTAATGCTGCTTTGGGTCATAAGCTTGGAAATGAAGCAACTGGAACAACAGAACGGTGGTTGACATGTTTTCTCACTTTTTACAAACTCAGTCATTCAAGGCTACCAGTAAGAATTTTTGGTGAGATTTACATCTTATTTTAATTAATTTCCAATATTGTGATAAAGAGCACAGTGTTGCAGGATTAATGAAAACTAGAAAATTATTCTAGCTACGTTACTGAATTAATTGATTTTTTTTGTTACTCGGATAATTGCCTGAAATCCGGGTTCAGTGAAACAACAATTTTGGCCTTCTTTTCTGTTTTGCATTCACATTTGTTATATCGGTTTACATTTCCCCGATTTACATTGTCTCTTTCTCTTAACTGACTCCCCATTAAAAATAGCATCTCTTCAAGCCCTGGTCCTACTTGGTGCGTTTTGATGCAGCACACAAGGCAACGTTCACTCAGACTGCTGCCAAAGTACAGTTACACCATAACGTCCCACTGTATTTTATATGCTTGTTTCATTTATTTGTGTTGCAGACATATGGTGTCATATATGGAAGAGGTCCGTTTTTCAGTTTATGTACATATATGCTTGGATCACACTTGCTTTTCACCAACCCACAGTAGAAGAACCTACCGATCTTGGTGGCGCAAAACCTTTCTTCTGGAGGTCATAAGGGATGAGGATTTTGTCAATGAAATGAATGATTCCATTAGACGTAGTGTAGTCGCTGGTGATGATTTGTGATACATTGTTGATGTAAACAGCACCCTGTCCCATCAGGAAACATAAAGCATTTGTGATGGTATTTGGTATGTCTTGCTGTGCTCCTGGACTTCATGTCTGGAGCTCAAAGAACAACAGACGGTTTTAAGTACCTCTTGAATGCTGAAGGTGAGCGTGTGCCCTGAGAGGGCTACCACACTGCGTGTGGCCTTCAGCTCAGAAATGGAAAGCTGCGCACAGGACACTATGTGGTACCTGAGCAAATCTCCTGTGCGAGTGCTTTTGTCCCAGGGCTCTATCTGGTGACACAGAGGACCATAACACTGCATCTCCATTGGCTCCTTTTACTATTTTGATCTACACTTTGTGCCACAATTCTGTACTTATGTTTGACATTACATAATACTGAAGATTTTATATTGTATACAGTACATAGAGTATATATACACACACTGATATGATAAAACTGCAATTGACTTACTGTAAAATTTTGGTTGAAATCTTGTTTGGGGATAAAAACTGTGAAAGGTCCTTTTGATGATAAATCATTGATTTTAGCAGCCTGAAAAAACACAATTAAAAAACAAAACAAATTAAATGATTGCCTAGATCAGTCTAAATCCCAGAATATGGGTCTTCTTCTACGTACCCTTATGATTCTATTCAGCCAGGAGCTATCTGGATGATGCATGATTTCCTACAAGCACAGTTGAGAGCAGGTTAAACCAGCACCCTAGTGCCAGTTAGCAGCTATAATCCACCACATGTGAAAGAAGAAGCTCACATAATTTATAGTGCCTTTACAGGTGAATCCATCTCCAATGAAGCTGTTCCTGCATTTGCACCTCCTTTCTCCTGGACCTGTGTACTCACACCAGGCATTGTGGTTACAGCCCCCATTGACCTGGAAACAGGAGACAAATGAGGATGAGGACGAGGAAGAGACACGAGGTGCAGAGCAACGGTCACGAGTGCGAATCGGCCTCTTTACCATCCTGCAGGGGTTCACTGCATAGCAGTACAAGCTTCCGTTTCCACTGTAGCCAGTTTTGCAAATACACATAGACTAAAATTAAAGGACAAAACATGATTTTCAATGTTTATATCCCTAGATGTAGCATGGTAGCAAGTCATTTGTTTTCCAAAAGTCACAAGTACGACAAAAAACATCTTACTTGACCAGGACCGGTTTTAATGCAGTCAGCTTTTTCAACACACCCTCCGTTTTTTTCTGCACACGGATCTATTTCTGTAATAAAGAAATATCAAATAGGAACTGGGTGTAATCAGTGACCTTTTGATACAGACACACTACAATGCATTTGATATACTGTACAGTCTGTTACATTTGAATGTGGGCAAACAATTACTTTATTGTCAAAGTTATAATATGTATTTAATCTTTTTTATAGACATGTATTGTTTGGGCACAAAGCCAAAAAGGAATGGAAGGGGGAGTCTAATCACAAGAAGGATTTCAATAAGAGCGTAAAACACAGGGTTACAGCAGGAGGAGGAAAACATCAACAGTAGGACACACAATAACTGGCAAGAGGCTGTGTAAAGTGAGGCATTTAAATAGGAGGATAAGCGAAGATAAGAACAGGTGCAGACACTAATACAATTAGAGGTCCAGCGAAAAAGACAGAAAAACATAGAACTAGAGCATAAACTAAAACAGAAAGGACACCCAGTGGTAGAAAATATAACCGAACAAGGTAGAAATGAGAAAACTAGAGGAGTCAGTACCCAGGTCATGACAAGATACAGTTGACATTGCGTGAAATGTAATTGTTTCTGGGTGGAAAGAACAACTTAAACAATTTTATAATCACTTACTGTAAAGATATTTTATTCATTTTCAAAAGGTTAATAACAATATTAATAATAATAATAAGTTTATTTAGCTGTTGAACATGTATGAGAAGGACAGAGGTGAACACACAGGTGGTGGAGATTAAGAAGAGCTCCCATACAGTGAACTAATTTCTGAAATACACACCCAAACACACGACACCATCACCCGTATAACCCCGGTGGCACACACAGATCCTTTCCCCTGGCTCTGTTTTAGTGCAGTTTGCCTTTTCCGAGCAGCCGCCATTGTCCTTATCACATGGGTTAATTTCTGTAAAAAAGTGTGATTTTAAATCAATTCAGTTCAATGTTTTCTTTGTTACATTTGAGGGAAAATAATTGCCTTTTTCAATTAAATGTTTCTCAAATGTATTCAAACTGTAGCAAGAGACGTTTATTTTCAGTAGCATGCATTCTCACTGATTCATTAATCACATTTAAGACTAAATCGCTCAAAAAAACAATATATTCTTCTTTGGCAAAGCTTCAAAAGCAAAACTGAACAAAAAAGCAGACTATTACCTTTACAAGAAATTCCATCTCCTTGGTAACCAGCAATACAAGAGCAGGTAGGGGCTGCTCCCGCTACTCCTGCAGTGATACAGCTGAAAGATGACATTACGGATTTAAACTGTTATAGTTTAAAGAGAAAAAAAAAAGGCAACACCTAATTTTCAAGGAAAATTATTTCAAGAGATTAGTACTAAAACTCTTGTGTAAGTATTTATGTGGCTGATAACCTGTAGTAACTAGTCCTTAAAATG
This sequence comes from Chitala chitala, assembly GCA_025773905.1. Classification (NCBI taxonomy): domain Eukaryota; kingdom Metazoa; phylum Chordata; class Actinopteri; order Osteoglossiformes; family Notopteridae; genus Chitala; species Chitala chitala. The sequence goes on from JABJVR010048536.1 coordinate 12,725, forward strand.
AATGGGATCAGGGTGCCAAGCTATCTGAGCCATTTTGGCCTGCAGTGCAAAAGCACAGCTGGTCACTTACTTTGCAAACTCACCACAGACACCACCACATTCATCAGCCTTTATTTCTGCAAAAAGAAAAAAAAGAAGAAACTGACTGATGAAATGCAAGGCAGTGTAGACTGAGTAAAGCGATAGAGGAAAAACTGACACACATGAGTAAAGCGATAGAGGAAAAACTGACACACATGATACTGAAAGACGAACCTCTTACTGTGTTCGCTATTATCCTGTGGAACAAATGTGAACTAAAATGCTAATGCAGCAAGTAATCTAGAGGACTTAACAACAACAGTATTATAGTTGCAATACAAATAATGTGAATAAATCATCCATCCATCCATCTGTCCATCCATCCAACCCATCACATGGCACGCACGCACGCACACACGCACGCACGCACGCACGCACGCACGCACGCACGCACGCACGCACGCACGCACGCACGCAGGCACGCGCTCTGCATTTGGAAATGCTCTGTATGCAGAGTGCAGGTGCACATGTTTTCCCCAAAATTCCAAAATAATGTTTCACAGCTAATCGAGTTCCCAACATTCTGTATATTCATAGCATCCCAATAATGTCTAAATATACAAAATGCATACATACTGTATATGTACGATAAAAAAGACTGCATCCTTAGCAAATTCTGATTAGCAGTACTCATCTACATTTCATCTGCACTTTAATGACAGATGCGCATATAAAATGATGACGCATGGTGTCCAGTACGCATTGGCATTAAAACTAGAACTGAAAGGTTATATGAACTTAAACAAGACACATGAGTGCCAAAACACATTTGGTTTCCCCATGAATACAAATCTAAAACTATGATATTTAAAACCATGGTCTGAGGTGGTGCCACCTCAGATCCTCTGAGTTGTCCATTTAAAGCTGGGTGTGGCTGCTGTGTATGTGACGTTTGAATTTATATCTGGTGTCCTTCCACAGTCCTAAAAGGCTGCCTTGGGATTTCTCCTTGTATGTGCCCTTTTGCGTATCTCAACCCTGTCTAAATTGTACCCTGCCTTGTGTTCAGTGCTGCCTGGGCTGTAGGCTATGCCACCTTACCCAGGAAGGGCGTTTCTAAAATGAAAGAACATCTAGTGTCAGCATGAGGTCAGACTGACTCCACTGATTTCTTGTGCTTTGGGACATTATCGCACACTCACCAACAGAACACGTAGGCCCTTTCCATCCCTTATGGCAAAGGCAGCGTCCGTCACCATCGATGCCATCCTGACACCTACCATGGCTACAGTTACACTCTGTGAAGGACATGCCTGTCAGAGGCTGCGTAACATCAGGAGTCAGCTGTTTCAATTCTGTTAAACAGCTGCACAACACACATTAGTTACAAGAAATTTTTATGCACAACACTGTATAGAATATCATATCATATTAAACACAAAACTATTTTGGAATAAAGTCCACATTTTTGTATGGACTACATTATTATGTTTAACTCTGTTAACTGATTGCCATTTGAAACCATCTGCATTCTTTGGAGCATACCACAATGTGCTCTGAGATGTACACCGTGCTATCTTCATGTAGGCTGACAGACCACTGTGATCCACACACAAGCACCTCGCTTTTCAGCATTCACTTTGGGTTTCTGTCCCCATGCACAGCTGCAGGTCATTATTTGGAAAGACAGCTTTACCAGATTTACAGTCTGGGCCATATCTCCCTGGCTTGCATGTCTCACACGCTGTGCCATCATAGCCCTCTTCACACTGGCATGCGCCACTGCCCAGATGGCCATCCTGGCATGTGCCATGGTTAGAGCACCAGTTGTCCAACTTTCCTGGGCATTTGAGGCACATATGACCAAAATACCCAGGGCAGCAAGCATGGTCCTGGAGACAAAAGGGGCAGTGAGGGATGACATAAGATACAGCGGTTTAAACTTATTGCATATTGTTACTATAAATCAGGGGTCATACCAACTCTGCCACCCTAAAGCACTTTCCTCAGCATCAGGACCATTGTTTTCTCACCTGTTGCTAGTGACTTTGTGCTCCTCCAAGGCAAAAACAGCTTCCAACTCAAGAGCACACAGGTCACACAATGCACAGAGTATGGCAGATTTCCACTGCAAACTCACCGTGACGATCCTTAAACAGTCCATCACACAGCCTGGGAACCACATCTTCTTGCTTCCTACTCGTATCCTGTACTTACAGTTCGATTTCATGTTTGGAGGAAAGTTGTTCTCCAGCTACAGAAAGCATGCAACAATAGTGTAACTGCACAAAGGCAACAGTGTCAGTCTTAAATAATAACTCTTAAAAAATGTTGGCCTGGGCTACATGTACCTATAGAAGTCAGTGGGCAAACAAATTTATAACAAACAGAATAGGCAGCACTGCAGTGATAGACCAAGAACAATGTTGAATATATGAAAGGAAAAAATCTCACAGGTTTAGAATTCAAGTAGGTGCACTTTGGTTTCTCATCACAGGAACCACACCTCCCCTGAAGGGCACAACCAGGAGCAGATGACGTTCACATTTACAATATGCATCAACTTCAGTTTTTAATCAATAATGGCTACTATGCAAAAACTAATTAAAATACCATAGTTACAAAATAGACAAGTACATAAAATAAAATGCTTACCCTAATTTTTAAGGCCACTTCTTTGTTACAGTAATTTTTGTGAATTTCTAAAATGTGGGGGACTCCTGTAACAATTCCACTTTTGGTTTCACTGAAGTTTCCATTAAGCAGGACATCATTTGCAAAAATCTGCAAAAAGGATGTATCATATGTATAAGTTTTTAACAATAGGAATTTGAGCCTTGAAGAAGGAAACTTGGTTAGAATTGTACAGCACTTTGTGGAGTTGGTGAGCCGAAAATCTCAGTTGTTTTGTCATGCTGTCCTGTACCTGGTTTTGATTATCAACGTGGAACATGATTTGGTAGGATGATCCAAGCAGTGTGGTTTGCAGGAGACCGTTTCGTATTTCATTCGGAAAGAGCTTTGCGTTGATAACATGGTACTGAACTGTGTCCTTGTCCTGTCCAAAAAGGGTACATCAGTTCACAGAAGACCTACTTCAGATCATATCTAATTTGGCATCTCCTTATGTTGTTTAATAAAAATAATTCCTATTTTAAAGGAAGCTCCTGATCATGATAACATACCAGTACTGTGGCATTTGTCCTGTGAAAATACTGCATGATGGCTTCATTTGTTGGTATGAGGATAGTGTATTTGTTCTCTTGTATTATATAACTGAGGTTGTGAAACTAGGGAAAAAAACAAAGGCACACCAGCATCAAAAATAAAAAATACTTTATATGACTACATTTGATTGGTCAAGATATTAGTGGATAATGTTACTTTCAGTGACATAGTTTACCAGCTTTACAGTCAACTGTATTTGGATCTATACCTTTCGATTTGTTATGATATCAGATGTTAAACAGTTTAAAGGGGAAAATAATATTTTATAACAACAATTATTTTATTTTGGATATATAAGCCATGAGTGGCTAATCACGGTCCTGAGGAGCCTCAGTGGGTGCAGATTTTCGTTTCCGCCAATTCAGTCAATTTAATTTGACCACTATCTTAACTAGATATCAATTATATCATTGCTTATCCTCATTCTCTATGATCATTTGCCTGTGCTTAGTTGTTTTAAATTCTTGAAAGTTAAAAGTGAGACTCTTGTGCTTTATGATCAGTAACAATTATAAAGCACACAATATGATTTCTCTCTAACTACAAAATCGTAGGAGAAAATGTTTGGATAATTCAGCAAGGTGTTTAAGTCAAACCTGTTACTATTAACTGTACTTCCACTGTAATAATTAATAAGTAGCAGAAACAAGTACCAATAACAAAGAATGCTTAAGCAGTGACTTAAGTGATTATTAACAAGAAATGGATTGAAATACACCATATCTGTTAAAACATGTTTTTAAATGAAGCAACATCAGTAAGTCTTTGTCATGCTTTTAAAATTCTTATTTAAAATCAATAAAACCTCTTGAGAATTACTGGACTGACAAAAAGTCAATGTTTTATTGACATTAAGAATTATATGCAGAAATTGGCTGAAGCGAAATCCTACACCCCCCGAGGTGTCCAGGACCGTGGTTGCCCCCCCCCCCGATATAAGCAGTTCCCTGCCTCAAGAATCAATGTGCTATTGGGCAGCAATGATGGCATACCATAATGGCTTGATGAAACAAACTAAATGAAGAGGTTCTGTTGAGAAAGTCCATTAGGCTGAGCGGATCAGGTGGTATGTCTGACAAGGGCGGTATCAAAACCTAGAAACATAAACAAAGGAACGATTAACCAATATGTTTATTCAGAAAAACAATGAGTTTTACAATAGCATGAGGAGGTGAGTTACCGAATTAATGACATGGATGTATCCATTTGAGACTTTTATATCTGAGAACAGCATAGAAGCATTCTCCACCACGATCTCCTGAAGTTAAATTTGCAAAGGCTAATTAGTGCAAAACATGCAAAACACCAGCTGCTTTGGCCACATTTCAACTACTATTACAGATTGTAGATTTTAACAATGTCTGTAAGAGCACGCAGATTTACTTCATTCTGTACTTTACATGTTATGTTACATTCACCATTAAAGATAAACATGAAATATGAATTTATAGTTTTCATCTTCCAAATGAAATGTAAAAAATTCTGGCAATATAGAAGACTAAAATAATTGCTTACCCCACTCTTGTTTTTTATTTCCCATTGTGTCTTTTTATTCAAAGTTGGCAGCTTTTCATTTATCCTCCGCTCCAAGTCACCACTGCTAAAAACACCATCCAAAAAGTGCACCCTGGGAACACAAGCAGTGGAAGTCAGGCAAGAAAATGTGTCCTCTGTAGACTCACCACATGCATCCTAGGCCAAAATTTCCCCAAGTATGGGTCGCGACCCATTTTGGATTGAGTACTTGCTTCTGATGAGTCGCCAAAATAATTAGACAATAGAAACATTTGTGCTATTGGGTCCCAAAATGGGTCCCAGCTGTTTCATTTGGGTATTCAGATTATCAAATTTAAGAACCTCTGCCAAGCAAATATGGTAGCCAATCAAACTTAATAATCTAAAACTTCTCTTGGTTATTTGCTCTTGCAATATTTAAGAAATAGCCAATAAATACTACCTTAAAGCTGCATACACACTAAAGAAGTATATAATAATCAAGAAAAATAATTTATTTGCACTAATATTAAAAATGTTATTTCAATATTACTACCTTATCACATGCTGATCTAGAAAAGGTTAACCACACTTTCATCAGCTCTAGATGTGACTATTACAATGTATTATGTCTGCATCAGTGAAACGTTCCTCGGCTGCCTCCATTTGGACCAAAATGCTGGCATGGCACCAATTTACCTCTCTGAGCATTTACATCCTCACATGCAGAGCACATCCCTCAGATCTTTCGAGCAGATACTGCTGTCTACCTCCAGAACAAGATGTAAGTGTTGAGGTGACTGCTCCTTTTCAGTCATGGCACCTAAGCTATGGAATGCTCTACCTCCTGAAATTCATGCCATCTCAGACCTTTCTTTGTTTGAAGTAAAAGTTAAGACCTACTTATTTACCCTGGCTTTAAATACACAGTAGAGGACCGTCACACTTATCATTAGTATGATGCCTTTAAAATAGTTATTACATGTGTTATTTGTTGTACTTTTTACTCTATGTAAAGTGCTTTGGTCAACCTTGGTTAAGTGCTATATAAATAAACTTTACCTTGACAATTCTGCCATGATTATTGTCAAACTGGCTTACTACATCACAGTTAAGTTAATATTAAACCTAATACTGAACTATACAACAACATTAAAATCATGAAGAAATTTGCAGTATCAGTAATGAACTTTCAGCTACCCTTTTGCGAAGGTCACCAAAATATATCGACTGGCACAACTAGGTAGCAACCCAAAAATCAACTGGCATAAATTTTTACGCCAGGTGCCCTTCTTGATACAACCCTCCCATATTATTTGGGCTTAGAACCAGAGCTAGACATGCACCAGCTAGTGCAGCCCCAGAGGCAGGGATTCAAACCCCACCCCCAGAACGACGAGGCAAACCACAGAGCTACCGTGCTCACCCAGAGGGTTTCTTTGTTTCCACTGCATATGCAAGCATTGCTGATGGCAGCTGTTCCCAGTGCAAGCCACTGACTTGTCATGAATCACATTCAGTATACAACATGCTTTACAATGGATATTGTATGTTCATAAGCATTTTAAAAATTATGACGTTCAATAAGTCAACCATGTTTTTGTATCTTATTTGTAAGATCTAAATTTCTCAACTTATAGGTATATGCAATAAATACATTCACTTTCAGCAGTGTTGCAATGACATTTTAAAACAAAGCAAAAGCAATCAAACATCGCTTTCTGTATGATTAATAATTCCATAAATAAATCTGAAACTAAATAAATTGTTGGTAGAAATAAATCTTTGACATAAATAATAAATATTTATTTATTCCTTGTACATGTTTATTTATTCATCATTTATTTATGGCAAGGACTTATTTAAGTCCCATTTTGACCTCCATAGCATAGTTTAAGAAATGTTCTGCAAAAGAGGTTACATTCAATATCAGCCCTGATGTATCGGCAAAAGTATAGATGGTACCTACCAATGTTTCTACCAATATCGTGGGAGTGCTGAATTATCTCTTGTGTGTGTTTAGGGGGGCAGAGGGTTGAGGGCTGATTTGGCCTCTACCAATGTTGAAAATCAACCTACACCCTTGAGTATTGGAGGTAATTCTGCTTTGGTATTGACATGCAGATGTCAGGACAAGAGCTTAATTAGTTCACTGAAGACTTGCCTCTTTAGTTCAGCAAGGTAATCCTTTTGTGTCGTAATACAGGCTGTGGCACCCTGAGTTTCGGCCCCGGTAAGACCACTGCTATTACATCTGCGTAGTAAACTCATGAATGTGACCCTCAAGAAGTACAGTATACAGCAGGTCCTGATATGCTCTTCGATACCCTTCTCCCCTGAATCTGCAAGCCACAGTCACTTTTCTCACTAATAAATAAATCCATAAATAAAGTATCAAGAAATAAACAAAACCTTACGATTGCTTTTTAATTTCATTTATGGCAACGATTTATTTATGTACTTAGTCATGTTTTGTCCTCCATAACCTGGTTGATATGATATATAGAGTATATAACTGACATTTATGATAATGACATTCTGAGAATGGTAGATACTCACTTTAGGAAGAATGGGAGCCTGAAAGGGTCAAACCAAAAGTCCTTCTCTGCTTTGCTTAAATTCATAAAAGCTTTATTTGAAGGGGCCAATGCTGTTGTGTTCTCCACAAGGCTGAACCGAGGAGATTTCTGAACAAATGCAGAAACATTCATTGCTGAAGTAAGTTTTCCTTAAAAATCCTTACCATAAAGCTCTTTAAAAATAGTGAACATACCTGGATTAGGCTACGAAATGTATCAAGGTCAGACCTAAAAAGCAGCTCCTGAATATCACATACAAAACATACACAATTAAAAAATGTCAGGATAATTTACTTTTTGCCGTTTATTCCCCACAGCACTCTGGACATTTGAATGACTTACTGACTAACTTACTGCGAGCATGTCCCCATAGCACACTGTCCCATTCCCATAGAAGCCAGCAGCACAAACACACACGTGGGTGCCATTCTTTTGCAGGCTGCAGGTGGCCTACAAAAAGGACAACACCAGAGAGATGCGTGGTCAAACACAGCCAATGGCCCGTAACTGTGACACTCAAGTCTGAGTGACTAATCTTCTTAGTCAATTATTTTACAAATTGCGCAATCATCATTTTATCACACAACGTTTCAAAGAGTAGTTAATGAACAAGATCAAAAGAAGAAATGCATATAGCAACAAACACATGTTCTCACAATTCAGCAAAATAATAAAATGGTCAAAAGTAGAGTCACTTTGCAAAAGTACTATAATCAAATAGCCTAAAACAAATACTTGAACATGCAAATTGGCAAAAGCAATGTTCTGTACAAACCAGTGCATGGCACCCTCCATTATTTGAGCGACAGGGGTTGACTGGGTCACAGGTGAACCCATCTCCCATGTAGCCTCTCTTGCAGGTACACTCATTCTACAGAAGACCAAGAGCAATTATTAGCCACTGGCTTGTTCATCAGCACAAGTTTCATTTCTTTCATTTCAGGTGTATGACATAACTTCTGAACAAATAAAATAGTTCTTTAAAGTCTACACAGTCTAAGTGTTATTGATACTGTTCATATACCATATTTCTTCTAATTAACGCGCCTGGGCACGTTACAAGTTACATGCAGGGCATGTCTATTTGAGGCCAAAATGTGCAAATTATGAGGTTTTTAAAATCTTTAAAACAAGAAGTTCAAGTTTTTAAAAACCTTTAAAAGCAACAAGTTGTTACTAAAAAACCTAACGTTCTTCTACGTTCTTTAAAAAAAAAAATTGAAAAATGAAATTCCCATTAACTCCTTATAAACACGAATAAAATTCAGTTATCGGTATCTGTTTGGCATATGAAGACCTTATTAATGTACTCGAGTACAATCAATTTCGGATTCAGTAGATTTTGTCCAAATAATGTAGCATTTTTGTGTTAATGTTACTTACACAAAATGCGTATAATTCACTGCATTTACACATTCAGTCTCTGCAAATCCAAACTTCTACGCATTGACCACGTTTCTGTGTCACCGCTTTAATCGTGTAGAAGGGGAGCACTTTACCGTGTCTCGTACTGTATTATGGGGGTGCGTCTATTAGAGCAGGCGCACTAATTAGGAGAAATACGGTATACATTACAAAAAAAAAAACTCATCTGTCTTGTATTTATATGTGTGGTAGAAGAGTTTGAATATATTCAGCTTTATTGTATCTCTGTGCAGAGAGGCCCCACCAGCATGCAGTGTCAGGCAGGAGCCCTGAGCTCTGATAACATGATGTATTTATACTTCACAAGCTACTGCTCCCCTCCCACCAAACCTGCACGCCCCCTAGTGTGTGGGTGAGAGAGGGCTTTACTCTACAACAACAGTCATGTTAATATGACAACAATCCCATCATGCTACACTTGGTTAAATACAGATGACTAAATGTTCACTTCAAACAATATGAAAACAATATAAAAATTTTCCATCACAATATGCACCATAAATTCATATGTCACAGATTTGTTGTAGCTGAGTGACACAGGGATTACCAACCATTTAAACAAGATGGCCCATTAGGAGACAGAAGTGAGAGCCGTTACCCAGTATGGACTATGCGGGGTTCTCACCTCTCCAGGTCCGGTGACAGTGCACTCAGCGTTTGCGTGACAGCCCCCTCGGTTGCTCAGAAGACAGTTGTTAATTTCAGCACAGGCTTGTCCGTCTCCTGTCCAGCCTTTATTGCACACACACGAGGTGTTTCCGGGACCGCCGTGCACACATTGCGCCTGGGGAAAGCCAATACTCACGGTCACAGACAAAGCTTGGCGCAAATAAAATGGAATCCCAACTACAGTTACTGAATTCACACAGTGCTACTCAAAGTTTGGATACATTTGGATCACAGCCGCCTCTGTCTGGTTTGAGGCATGGGTTGCTGAAGATGCAGGAGTATCCATCCCCCTCGTACCCTGGTGCACAGACACAGCTGCAGTGTGAGAGTATAATTAACAGAGTGCCATCCCAACACAGATGTGCAGCCACTGCCATTGTGAGTCACTGACGTGTGCTTGCCTTATGGTCCTGTTATGGTCGTGAGCGCAGTATGCATTGGGGTGGCAATGCAGAAACAGGTTGTTGGCGCATTGTGTGAGTTTAAGACTGCAGAGGTCACCACTGTAGCCTTCTTTGCAGGACCCTTTCCTGCACACCCCGTTGCTGCCTGGCCTGTTGTCACACACTCCTTGCACACATTGGCAATCTGTGAGAAGAACGACACCCATTCAGCAGCAATCGAGCATCAAACTGCTGCCCATAGTTTAGAAAGTGGGCGAAGGAACGCACCCTCGTTGCAGTTCTCCCCGTGTTTGTTTGGGTCGGAGCAGATGTGGCAGGCGATCCCCGTGAAGCCGGGGAGACAGCTGCAGGAGCCCGTGCCGTGTATGCCATCGCTGCACTGTGGAGGGAGAAGGACGAGCACTACTTTGGCTGTCACACCACGGTGTTGTGCGCACACTCAGCATTAGTGAGCTACGTCACAGCAATACCGATGTGGGACACAGGGTTTGGTCTTCACACTCTGCATTCTCCATTTCATACAGAAATGAACATTCCAACATTTATATCAGCAGTTTTGTTTAATAACTACTTGACTATAGGGTCAAACTTTTACTTACAGTCCCTTTGCCATAACACGGGTTCTCAAATCCACCTATGCAAGGTTTGCAGTCAGGCCCGTAGAAGCCTTTACAGCATTCTGGTCTCTAAAAGTAGCGTTAGCAAAATGTCAGAGCCAAGCCACAAGGAACATGTGTTGCTGTAAAAGCATTTTCAGCCATTGGCACCAGATGGTGCCTTCCAGTGATAAAGGTTCCAGAGTGTTTTGGTGACCCACAATGTTAAATTTTAATGGAAAGGAGGCGGAAAGTTAGACGTCACCGTCCGTGTTGTGTTGCAGAACTTAGCACAGCCGCCACTACTGAGGACAGAGCTCAGGGGGGACGCCAAGTATTCACAGTCTGTTTGGTGACTCAACTGTAGAGGCAAGAAACAAAAGTAATAAAATCTTTCACTTCTGTGCACAAGAGTCAACTCTGAGGACACTTGGCTCACTGAGGAAAATGCCTGACATATCATAGTTACAGCGGTTTTCAGTCAATAATCACATGAAATCATATAGCATGAGCAAAAAATAATACTGTTTGAATATGCAATGAAAACATTTATTGTTATGAAGTCAATGCCCTATGAGGCAGTTAATAGTGTGACGGTCCATTTGCAACCAGCATGGCAAAGATTACCAGTTCTGTAGTCCCAGGTGGGCAGTTAGTCTCATGCAGATGACTGCATTTGGTACAGGTCCCCTAAGGACAAAAGACACAGAGCATTCTCTGTGATCACAAAGTTTTATAGCAATTCTGGATGCTTACAGGAGCAACAGCAAATGCTATGGAAATCATGTGCCATACATACCACAATGATATTGCTCTCTGCTACATCACATCTGTGTGGTAAGATAGGAACAATAGATGGAGGAACAAGGACACCGTCTATGACATGGATAATGCCGTTCAATGCTTTGATGTCCATGTACTGCACATTTATCCCTTTTTCGGTCAGTGAGATCTTTCCCTGTTGGAAAACACAAGACGTGTCGTAGAAACAATGAACTTGACACTTAGAACAGTACCTTAAAAATGCTACCTTTGGTAATTGGCCATCCCGCGACTGCATTTGTTAAATTTCTGAGACAAGAAAGGGTTACGGAAAAGGTACATAAAACTTACATCACTGGCAATGTGAACCGTGATGGACTCCTGAGCCATGGTCTGAAATTCTGACATGGCAGCCAGTTGGTCAATTGTAACCTGAACAACAACAACCATCTCATATTCATTGATAATACACTGTATATTTCCATGGAAATAATTAAGCTTTAACATACTAAATATCGTTTTATTCTACCTCACTGCTTTTGCTAACAACAGTTGCCATTGTACCTGTTAGCATATTCTTTTTAATGTTGTGCTTTAACATTCTAAAAGTATGATGCTATTCCTGTTGTCATGGATTTCTGAGGAAAGATGCAAATGGTCACTTGATACTGCATTGATTTACTTTGCTTGGCAAATATCTGAGTGATCAAATCTACGTACCGCTGCCTCAGAGAAGATGTGATGTTTCAAAAGCGTCTGTAACTTGTGCTTTCCCTTGAGTAAGAGAAACAACATCACTGAACACGCTCCCCATTTGCAGAAATTATTTGACATGAGACAAGTAGCAAAACTGTCTGTTTTTACACTTTTTCCAAGGAGTGCCATTTTCACATTGCCACAATGTGTGTCTGGGGTAGCTCCAAGCATAAAGGGAGTGTTTCTCATGATTGTCAATAATCTGATTATGAGGATTTGCTTGAAGCTCTCACCTTCGACAGCATGTAGACAAAACTGCCGTCTCGAGCTTGATCGATGGCTTCATTACTAGGGACAAACACGGTGAGTGGCCCAGAACCTTTTAACGGCATGGTTGCTCCACAGTTCTGCAGAAATTCATCAGAACAGAATTGTGTTTCTACTGTGACAGAAATGTAAACATTCAAAACCCTAACAGGCTTGTTATAAATTTCTCCCTTTGAATTTGTACTGAATACTGACTTAATCGACTATATAACGATGATGTTATCTGTTCAGTTGTATCCAACATTTGGTGATTCTGTGGGCCAGCTCTCACCACTAACAGCCTTTCCATAAAGTTTTTCTTGGCAGGCTTTTGACAGGGTAGGAGGCCAGATCTTTCTCCAATCCTTTCCCCCCAACCCTTCCCATGTACCTGGGCTTGGAACAGCATGTAAAAAATACACGGCTGGATAATGCTAACATTCAACACATTTTCTTACTGGTAGAAATAAAGTAAAAGTAAAACTGAACACATGTATGTTTGTCATTTAAACACCCTCATTAAGACTCAGTAATTTCATTATAGTCCAGAACAATACCGAGTCTGGAACTGTTTGTACAAACACACACACACACACACACACACACATATACGCACGTGTGTGCGTGTAGCACATCCAAAAAACAATTAGACAAAAAATACGGTAGAAGCTGAGTTGACAGCCTTGACAGTGTAAAAATACACTGATGTGCTCTGAGTTGTGCCCTTCACTAGGCAATACTTACATCTAGGAGTGACACAAAACGGTTGTAATCTTTGTTGGATGCAAGAATTTCTCCAATGGTCAACTGGGCATTCTGAGAAGTAGTTATAACAGAAATTAGACTTAATTCAAAGCAAGTCAGAAAAATGTGAAAATGTTTCAGAAAGTGTACCTTCTTTTCGGTGTCGCTGGCTGCAAACGACTTGCTGATAGGCGTGTCAATGACATGGATAATGCCATTGGCCGCTGGTATGTCCGCCTGGACAACTATAAAATCTTTAAAAGGTGACTGTGTAATGATGAATTTCTGTCAAAACAAATTTAACAAGCAAACCATTTCAGTGGTGTTTTGTTATGAAGCCATTATTTAACATATTTTACTGTATGTTCCCTCAGATTACCTTGGTGTTTCTAAACCGAACGGTCTTCCCAGAGAGCAGCCAGTGGTCTTTGCTTTGCAGTTCGTGTCTAAGGTGCTGGTCAAGAATAATGTGATGTTTACAAAAGATGTCTTCAGAAACCTCCTTGAGATTTAAGAAGAAACATGGAATTAACAAAATTAATTAATTCCGAGCATCACAAGAGGAATGCAGTACAGCTGCATCACATGACATGGAAATAATTAAGCATGAAATCCCAGACTGTCACATTTTAACAAATTAAACAGTCTGAGTCCACTGATGTATGTGGAACTACAGGGAAGAGAATGAGCCTTCTTTAGCTTCATCATGCTCTTCATAAATACAGTGATAATCCTTTGGTTGCATGTCGCATACGTTAGGGCTTAAAAAAGCAGACATGGTAGTGTCAGCAGTAAAAATATACACAACAATCTCAGCAGTTATAAATGCATGGTAATAAACCCCAGTATTGTCTCTGGTATCCCTCCTTTCCCCTTTTCCTCTACTGGCAGTGGGTGCTGGTTTTTCTTCCAACCAATTCATTCATTTTTATTTGACCACTATCTTAATTAAATATTAATCACATCCTTGCTTCTCTTCATTCTTCCTGATCATTTGCATCTGTCTGCACATGTTGTCTTAATCAACTGAGAGAAAATTAGTTACAAAGAAGAAAGTTAAAAGTGAGACTCTTGTACTTTAAGGTTTCTACTAAAAATATAAATTGCACATTGTTGCTCTGCCTACAGAACCAGAGCAGACAATTAATTATTTACGACTGTTTAATTCAAACTAGTCATCAATAATTGTATTAATAATGAATGAACAGCAGAAACAGGTGCCAATGACAAAGAATACTTAATCAGAAGAGGTGACATAAGTGATTATTAACAATAAATGGATTAAAAGATCAAAAATATACCAGAACCAGTAAAAAAAAAATTAGAGGCTATATTAGAAATTTTTCGTCAGGCTTTAAAAATTCTTATTAAAAATAAAAAAAAGGTTGTTTATAATTTCTGGAAAGACACAATAATTATACAAAAAAGTCAACGTTTAAATTGACATTAAGGTTCAATTAACAGCTGAAATTGTCTGAACTTGCACCCACTGCAGCCCTCCAGGACCATGGTTTGACACCCCTGATCTACTGTAATATTCAATTCTGCTTTCTTTCATCTACTGGCTAATTAAGCCACTATTTCCCACTTCCAGGGCTGAAGAGATTCTTCATCAAATTCAGCTTCTGATTCTGAATGGCCAAAGCCTACTTTTTATTTAGTATGGCAGTTCTGTTGGCTACCTTATTATTTTGTGGAAACCCTGTGTAAATCGAAAGAAAATGTTTGATCTATAAACAATTTTTTGTTTTGAATGTCCAACTGAAACACCATACCAACCATCCCAAATATCACTAAAGTACTGTAATGTATCTTTATAACAGCCAGCCTAGCATTTAACACAATACAGAGGTATAAAGAATAAAAATGACCTATTTGTCAAACACTTAATGGGGTCACAAAAGCTTGTGTTTCTATGACAATAAAACATTACACATTGTATATGTTGAATACAGCAACAAACAAGGAAGTTTACTGTAATGAATAATTGCTGGGCTCATCATCAATTCATCATTATTGAAGAGAATAATTGAGATTTGATGGGATGGAATTTTGTTTTTGTTGATTTTTTTATGTTCATTTAACATACTGATCAAACCTCAGACAGAAATAAACTGGAAACAGCTGTACACTTGTGCTAAGAAATTTCCACTTCCATGACTTTATTTATTTATTTAAAATATGCCATGGATAATTCTGGTGTAGTAAATTTTTGGTAGGCTGAGTATAACAAATCAAGACCCATTACAGCAAAAATAAGATTTAAAGATTCATATGCCAAGGGATGTCCATATATTCTTGGGACAATATATTGAAGAAACTGGTCATAAATCAAAAATACGGTATCAAAAGGTTTAAGGGGGGAAAAAAAAAAAAAAACATTCAGTGAAAAAAATTTAGATTTTGAGATTGTTGTACATGACTCATTTTATGTATTATTGAGTTAATACTGCAGTAAAACATATACAATAATGCACAAAAGCTTCCTTTGGGCAGCAGCTGGCACAGTACACAATGTTTGTACTTACTTTTGCAGACACCAGGGTGAGCAGTGGAACGAAGACGGTAAGAGGCCCATGTTTAGTCAACGTAAGCTGACATCCCTTTTCTACAAGCAACAAATATCAAGTTACTGTCTTTGGTTACAGCAATCATAGTCAGTCACTCTCTTTAACACCAGTTTGAGAATGGACTTGGGAGACACGAAGGCTCCCTTACTGGGGATCCGAAATAAACAATAGAAAGGAATAGTGTATTCACATATGTACATCACAGTATTATAAAGGTACAGTGGATGTCTAATGTGCACACTAAAAAGCTTCATTTAAGGGCAAGGCTGTTACCAAATGCTTCAATAGACCCAGACAGCCTTCCTTTTAGGGTGTCGTCTCGGTCCAGCTCGAGGATCCTCTCCATTATGTTGCCATAGCAACGACTGCCATCGCCAATTTGGTCCTTAGCACAAGAGCATCTACAGGAGAACTTGAATGAGAATCACACTGCATATAGCATGAAACTATACTGAGCAGCATACGTGTGGTGAGGAAGAGAATTTAAAGAGCTTGAACAGAAGGAGACCATGGGGGCATGTCATGGTTTGATGGGAGATGGAGTCTACGCACATGGGGGTGGCAGCCGGACTGGTCAGGCACTGTGCAGTGCTGTGGCATGTGCCGCTTGTGCAGATGTTCTTCAGTCTGCAACCCAGTGAGGGAGAGGAGCTTTCCATTCCACTTTTGCATTCGCAGCGAGACTTTACAGGACATGTAAAAGCAGGGGGCAAATGTGTCTTAGGAAAGAAAGGTTTTCATCCATGCTGTGACTTCTTGTGCAGTGTTAATTATTCCATGTCATCTATTCTAAAGACGTACGCTATGGTTTCATTTTATACATGCAGAACTTGGTTGGATAACTGAAAGTGGGTGTGCTGGTTTAGTCGACCTAGACTTTCGAAGGATACATCAACCACACATCCCAGTGTTAATGATTCATGTAAAACAAAATAATGTACACTTGCTTATTAATTATCTACAACAGTGAATGGATGATAGACTTCAGTATCCAGCTCTACATAGTGTCTCTTTTGAAGCAATTCACAAGTACTGGTGTTAATCATCACTGATGTCACTCTGTCAGAAATGATTTATAATGACAAGTTATGTGGCATTTTTTCCTCATGCTTCAGATCTTACCTTCCCAGGGCTCACATACACACAGTTGGTGGAATTGGCAGGGCAGCCTCCATTGTCCGAATCGCATGGATTCACTGGGATGCAAAGCTTCCCATCTCCTTGGTAACCATTTTTACACTTACACTGGTAATTCTTTCCTCCAAGATTTGTGCAGTCAGCATTGGGGTCACAGACGTTAGTGGAGCAAATATCACCTTGAAAAGAATATGGCAGTGAAAAGAGCATACTTGCATAAAGGTACACTGTGAAACTACTTGAGCATAAGTTTATTTTCCAACTATATAACCATTAATACAAAACCATATTTCACCATAGGATAATGAATAATGTTTCTCTTACCTGAGCAGATGGCACCAGTCCTCTTAAACCCAGGCAGACACTCACATGTGGCACTGCTCGCGTCTCCCTTACAGTAGGAATAGGCTGTGCAGTTTGTACAGGACTGGCTCACTACATAGGTGGAAAGCACAACAGCCAACATTAGTAGAATATTCTGGATCATTCTGAGGTTCTTACAGACAAAAGGCTAACTTCTATAATGCCTGAATTAACAGTGGTAGTGATGCGGAGTTGGGAAACACGGTTGAGACAATGTTGTGTGTAGTCCTTAAGGAACTTTTCTCATCTTTTAAAATGACAACACTGCCTCTGTTGGTGCTGCTTCTTAAATGGGTCTTCTGCACAGCTTTTTGGATAAATGGCGAATGGAATCCTTCCAAACAGATTTAACTTTTTTCCATTCTGGACGTAACACTAAGAATAATGAACGTGGGCTTTTTGCATTCTCTTTTGGCTCTAGGTGACCTCATCACATTTATAAAGTTTGAAGTTCCAGTCAAATACTTGATACCAGGATGTTTGTTACTTTCTCTAGTAAAGCTATACACATTTGTTTATGTATACTTGCTTTTTACTATGCAGTATTATTCATTCACACCACTAATTCTGGATTGGGTTGTGATGGAGCTCCAACCTATCCCACATAACCAGCATAGGGAGCAAGGCAATGGTCAACTTGGACAGGATGTCAACCCACCACAGACCACATGTGCACATATTCACACACCATAAGGACAATTTATATTCCCCAGTCTACCTGACCTGTGTGTCTTTGGATGTAGGAGGAATATGGCTCAACCAGAGTAAACTCACAGATACATGGAAAACATTTAATGTCCAAAACACAGTGACAAGATCTAGATTTAAACTCACAAATCAGGAGGTGTGAGGTAGCTGTGTGCACTACAGAACCACTGATTATGCATTTATATATCTAGAGTTCATAAACCATTGTGATTTTTAAAATAAACCTGGGTTCCAAAAGTTTTAGACAACACCACTATCCACCTTTTCTGATTTCTGAGAATGAACGCATGGAAATTTTAGAAAAACTGAATCATTTCTGTTTAGGTGTTCAGAGCCTAATTATATCTCAAATGATGTAGTGGATTGTAATAGAAACAACAATTACGCTTGTCAAATTAGAGTAAAAAAGTGCTACCCATAGAACTCTGTGTCCCACCCAACACAAAATTGGGCCATTCCAGGTCAAGCAAAAATAAAGAATGTCAGTGCTCAAAACCAGCTTAAAAACATTATAAACACTGTACTGTAATATAAATTCCAATTATATTTCCCAAGTAATAAAAGAAGATTGCTGGCTTTAGCCATTATGTCCTCTTGACAAACCTTTTTTAGTTTACCAGTTATAGTCAGAAAATCAAGAACTTTTTTTTTTTATTTTAAACTTTTGATTGGTGCAGTAAATGCATACATAATGCAGCTTTACTTAAATAACTGAAACTGTATAAATATATTGGCCATTGGGTTCCTCAGCTTATATTTAATACAATTCATTTCTACATGTTTTGCTCATCTTTTTGTTCATTCTGCCATTGGAGTTTCCTGCTGGGGGTGAGACACAATACACGTTTTCCAATCAGGATGTTTTTCTCATTGTTTTCTAGTTAGACACACCACCACCCGAAATACAGATGGAAACAAAAGCTGGCAAGTTAGGGAGTGTTACCTTCAGAACACTTTGATCCTGTGTATGGTGGCTGGCAGTAACACTGACCATCCCCGTTGGGACCAGAGTTGCATTCCCCATTGTGGTAACAGGTACAAGCTTCAGGGAAGAGAAAGTATATATAGTATGTTGTAGCTTGTTCATATTGTAAAATTCAATATTATAAACCTGATTTCTGGAACAATTGTGTATATAAATTAGGTCTGGAAATTAATCTCGTTAACTATCGCGATTAATCAGATAAGTTTTCAGACTATTGTTTCGTTTGTTTAATCGTACCATTTAAATTATTCATTCACATTTTTATGGTGCTATGGGGTGCTTGACTTTTTCCCCAAGGATGCACTGAAATTTAGGATTTCAGATGAATGTGCCAGCTGGCACAGTTTAATTTTCAACGGCCCAACACACATGCACAAACAGGGAAAATGCACTGACCATTAGACATCTTCAAAAGAAAACACTGCCGTTATGAAATTAAAAATGATCCATTATGATATTACTAATGCTAAACTGAAAAAATAAAGCGCTCTGGCTAAAGGGATGTGGAATAAGGGCGAATGTTAAACGCGCGCTGCTGTTGACTGAATTAGATAACCTGTCTTGCGTTCTATGTTACGTTATGTTACGTTACGATACGTTACGTTTAGTTACGTTCCTTGGGTAAAACCGGAAGTTATCGGTTACGCAGAGCAGTCTTCATTTAGAGCAAATAAATGTTTTTAAATTCTGCAGTAAACACTTAAAATATCACGACAGCACATGATGCAGAAGTATTAGCTAAGAAACTGTCGTCACCCATTTCACGTTCTTGATAAAAAAAACGTGCATCACTCAGTTCCAGCAACCTGAACAAAATTATTTCACTCCATAGCTGGTTAAATAAATAATATCAGTGACTTGTGTGAGCTGACTAATGACATTGTCAGTTTGATTTGCATTAACTGATTAAGTTAATTTGTTTCAAGCTTCAGGGAAGTCGTTCACCTGTTACAAGTTCATGCATTTATGTCATATAAAGAGTAAGATTAAAATGAAAATGAATTCAGATTTTTTTTTCATCAAAACATTAATTACAATTAAAATTTCTAGTCATTGCCCAGTCCTAATATAAACACATTTACCTGAGGTACACTGTGGGCTGTAGACATCTTTCTTTTTACACTCTTGACAAGCAAAGCCAGTTACTCCTTCCTGAAATTTCATAAAAAAGAAAACTAAACAAAATTGCTATACATTCTACCAAACTTTGCTTATTATTCTTGCAAATACAAGCTCAAACTATATAACAAGAAAACTGATATATTGTAATATGTCGTATTTTCATTTATATACAATATTCAAACTTTTACCATAATACTTAACTGACATTGTTATCAATCAGAGAAAACCAACCAGGCATGACCTTATCTGGATTGTGGTTTTTAACTGGACATATTTACCAATTTACCAAATTGGACACAGTGAAATTTGTCAAGATGATATAAAAAATAGTGGCACTGACTTCACAGATGCAGGTCCCGTTTCCTGTGAGTCCATCCACGCATGTGCCATGCCAGTTGCATACCCTCTTGGACAACATGGGGCATGCTGGCAAAACACAGGGTGCAAGTGAGACCTGGTACAACACACATTAAATTATTACAGTTTAGGAAACATGAGTGTACTCACGAAGGCAAAGTGGACCCCAGAAGTTGGGACAGCACTTTTGGACCATAATCTGCCTCTCGCAAGTGTGTCTGCAGCCAGTTAAAAGCACTGTCCGCTCATTGATGGTCACAGTGTAACTGAAATGTGCACAGTAGAGTAGAGGAAGGAGGATATGCTAGCGTCCCTAATCACTGTGACCACATGGCAAAAGCTGTTATTGTATGAATAAGCTCTTTAAACTAACCTTCAATGTCTGTGACATGAGGGATGCCATATGAAAATATGAATATAATATTAATCTATGTGCATGTAGAACAGTGATGCTAAGCACAGCACTGACTGTAACACACAAGATCACTATGAAACCAATATAGTACAAACCATCATGTCACAAATGGCACACTTCTCTCTAGAGTATAATAATGTATAACTGCAGTCATTATTAATAACATTATGGATCAGCTGTATGTGCCTGAGACAGAAACAGGTTTCTTGACACAGAGGTGTCCAGAAAAGCACCTGCAGTTGACATTGCCCATCCCCACAGTGATCTTCCTGGAACCCTTGGGGCAAAGCATGCTGGGAGATGCAGCACAGGAAGTGCACTGAGTGTAAAAAAACTCTGTGCTCGGCTCATCACAACGGTTATGTGGCATCTAGAAGGCAGACAGAAAGAGAAGTGTTGGATTTCAACACTAACTTTCATATCCATTATGGTAACAACTGGTTTCATTCCATTTGAGGATACTTTGAAGATATACAGTGGTCCCAAAAAGTATTTGGATGCTTAACCTATGCTTCAAAATGTCAGGGTTATGCCAAACCAAATAGCATTTATGTCATAGGAATTTATGAGTAAGCACATTCCTTAAGCAAAATATTTTACAAGAAGATATTCATTAGGTTTTAAAACATAAAAGTAATAAACACATGCTGTTCAAAATTAAGATAAAGACGTATTTGAACACTTAAATCCATTGTGGTTGTGAAGCTCGGTGGTACATGTTCATGGATGAAGAACACCTGTAGTTAGAACACCTGTAAAGCTCGGTGGAACATGTTCATGGATGAAGAACACCTGTACTCAGAACACCTGTACTCAAAACACCTGTGTGTCCATAAAGACAATTCACTGTTGACTGAATTTGCTCAGTGCTATCATCTTGGAGCAGTTATTTGATAGTATTTGTAAAAATTAAGAAAAGTGAAGCTACTTCTGAGAAAAGGCCTGGCATTATTTGCTTGCACAAATACTAGCAGCAGAATTATAATAATAAACCCAGTATATTAAATTAATTACATCCATCCATCCATCCATCCATTTGCTATACCGCCATATCCAATACAGGGTCGCAGAGAAATAATTACATGTTTGTTGAATTGTATTTTCATAGTTTATCATAGATGAAATGGATGAAACCAAATAGAAAATAGCATGAATGATTTCTGTTTGTTTAAACAAAAAATACAGCCTTTATTACATTGCTTTGCTAAAATTCTGAAGTAGATTGAAAGTGTACAGAAAGAACATCAAGCCAGGTACCAAGCACAGCGACTTAGTTACAACAGGAGGACGGCTGTGTATAAATCAGTCTGTGTATAACTACAGTTACCTGACTGCCTGTAATAAACAATAAACAGGAAAATGATTGTACACCTTATGCACATGTTGCCTATTTCTTCACATGAATGTAATTATTATTTTATGTTATATACTAATATAAATGAACTCATTGCCTTACCTTCATTCTGCCATCTATAAATACTTAAGACATTTCCAAATTAAATTTTAACAAGTCAGATGATTGACTAATGAGGGTCCTAATAATGCAAGAAGCTGTGGTGTGATTTTCATGCTTACCTCCTGGTGCTGAGCAGCGCAAGACAGAACCAAACCCAGGACGATGAAGAAGAACATGCTCCTATTTTGTGTTCATTAAATATTTGTTTGGCACAGGCTTGAGTTCGAAGCCGTATTGTTCAAAATGCTGGAAAATTTCAGTCTAACACTCCATTGCTTTTGCTGTGACTCCTAGTACCTATTGCGTTATTGTGAGAGACAGTGGACAAGTAATGACCTTGTGTGAAGTTCACTAGTAGAAGAGATTAAAGGAAAACATTGCAGAGTTCCTCTCTTGTAGTCGCAGCGACAGACCGGATATCCTTCCTCGTCAGCTCATAGGATGATAAAATTTGGCATTGGTGTAAGAGAAATACACACCACCCTGCGTGTGCTCTCCACACTTTCCCAGGAGGAATGCTAATGATTTTTCAAGGTTTTCTTATTATTTAGAGGTTTGCCTTGGCTTGGTGTACAGCTTTGAAATATTAAGTGAAATTACTTGATTAATTTCTTCTGGGTTAAGAATTAATTTATCAGTAAAGTATTTAAAACTGAACTAATTTTGTTTTTGTTTAATATATATATATATATATATATATATATATATATATATATATATACTGCGATTAGCAGTAAGGTATGCATTTAATCTATGAAAGTACTTGTTTACAGTAGAACTAGAAATTATGAAATTAGCTTGTTAGAAAATATGACTATGTAAGCTGTTTGCAAAAAGTAAATCTGGGTGTGATTTATTTAACTGAAAGAGTAGAGTGGGCAGGGTATGTTCTCATATGACTAATTTTACTGTAAATGTGCAAAAAAAGAAAAAAACAATACTTTGTGGCCTTCACCTTCTTCTGAGAATGCAAAACTGCTCTATCATCAGTCCTGAGGTCTATATGGACAAAGATCACTTCCTCATGTTATCTTCTCCAGCTTCATACATTATTTGTGCAAAGCATTAAGGAAGTTGCTTAACTTTTTGTATCGTTGGTCTGAAGCCAAAGGCTGAGCCAGCAAACCAATGATCAGGTGTTCGGGCATACTTTGGTTTTTAAATTCATGCCTTTTTCCTGTTATATTGTAATTTTGTACTACCTCTATCACTACAGGTCAATACTTTATCAACAATAAAATGCATTGATTTCATATACATTAATTTAAACCCAAGAAAGGGTCTCAAAATATCAACTTTCAAATAACATGATTATAGTCAGTGGTGTGGGTTTTATTCAGTTTTTTTTTTTTTTTTTTTTTTTTTTTTTTGGGGGGTGTTATTAATGCCACCCCAATAAACATATTAAAAAAGTAAACAGGATGAAAAGTATTTTGGGAGGTATAGGATACTGCCCTCACTACCTTACAGGAGATGTGCCCCTTCCCCCAAATGTGATGACACACATGCTATGATGACATAGTATGATTACAGCATATGAAAAGTGATTTCTTATTGAATAATTTAATTATATACATTATAATAAGAAATGTATACCTTTGGATAGTACATAACCATCATGAGTGTATACTCTGGGAGGCCAAGGGAAGCCACGCTTCCCCAGAAATTAAAGTATCAAATGTATAAGGAGAAATATATTTAAATGTTTCAAGATATACATGGCATTGTTTCAACTTTGTTTCAGTACAATAATATATTCAAATTATGCATTTCCTGAGCAATCCGATTACTGACTGCAAGTGTGAGTAATGACAGAACAGCCAGAAATCTGTGACTGTATGAAGCCACAGGGTGCTGGCATCTGTTGGTTAAAAAACTCATATAAGATTACCCAGCCGTAAGTCTTCCTCAGTGGATATCACACAGCTCTAAGTGCCAAAGCAGATTAAAACAAAATTAGCCAAATTCATATAAATCTACCAGTCAAATAGTGTCTAACAGCTGCTTTTATTTTCTATGTTGTTGCCTTATCTTGGCATTGCTGGTCACTTTACCCACGTACCGCTACTCATTATCAGTGGCTGTATAGTAAGTGACATTGAGACTTATGCAAATCATCAATACAAATTACTTTAATTAAATTTCAGGAGTGAAGAGATAAAAAAAAATTATAATTATTTGTGTACATTACAATCAAGGAATAAGGCATGATAATCTGGTGAAGATGGGCAAAGCCATCAAGTGACCAACACAGGCTGGTCAGGGGATTCTACAGTGAAGTGAAACCTACTACAGACAGTAAACAAGCTGAGCAAAAATATGTCCAATAAAGAAAGGAAAGAAGGCACAATCAGACTGCGAAAAACGTTTTCTCTTCCTTCAGTCTCAAAATTAAGGAAACCGCACGTTTATGTACTGAAAACCTAACTACTTGTAGGTATTTTAAAATATTTCATTTTTTGCCATAAATTGACATGCCACCATACAATGAAAGGTTGAAAACTAATTTTTAGGATTTTTTTTTCTCTACCATGACAGAACACCCAGTCTTAAGATGCTGAGATAAACTCCCACAGCATGACACAGTGTTGCCAGGATGCAGCACCATGCGGATGCTATTAGCAGTACCTGGTTTTCACCATACGCGCTGTTTGACATTCAGGCCATAAAATCTGTAACGCCATTTGACAAAATCTGTGAACCCTCCAACACCTTTTGTGCAGAAGTGTGTTTGGTGTAGCCGCTCTGCTGTAGAACCCTGAGTGACAGAATTGTCCTTTCTAGAAGCTCACCAAATATTAAGCAGGATGTTTGAAACTTTGCTCATATGTTCACTGAGTTATCAGTATCTCACTGTTTCAGAAATACCCAGTTGGCTGGCTGGCCAGCATTAAGAAGAACCATTTGTTTCCAAACTGCTTCTGTTTTACAATGATCAAGGTCACTATAGTTGTGATTTTGGGCTATCAGGCTTGTTTTACTGTGACGTTCAGTGTGCACTGTAGGACCTTGTAAAGACAGGTGTGTGAGTTTCTAAATCTATATCCATCCATTCCCTATACCGCCTTATCCAGGTCAGGGTCATGGTTGCCTGGAGCCCATACAGGGAAGGACAGGGCAGGGGACAACCTGGGTGGGGCACCAACACACCACATAAACGTATTTCCATTCAAGTGGTTTTGCAGCATGTACTACAATGAAGTTCTACTGACATCTCAGATTATAAAAAGAAGAATGCATGTATGATTATTTTCTGGTGTTAAATTGGAGAGTTTAGTAAATGACATTTCACGCTATAGGAGCTCAGGTGTACAGCACCTGCTAAGTATCTCAGATTACTTCTGCTTTACCACATTTTGTTGTGCTGTAAACACTTTGAGATTCATTTAATGATACATACATAATTTTTTTATGCAGCTTTGATTACAAAATACAACGAATTGCAATCAATTTCTTATATGGCTAGCGATGTGAAAGAGTGTCACTCAGCAAAGCAGTCCCGGTTTCATGCATTTGTTGTAGCAAACAAGTGACAGTGACAGTACCATAATTGGTAACATTAGAAAAGGACTGCAAAACGTCAGGCTTCCATTTAGTTCCATTTAGTTCCATTTGGAGTCTTATATTCAGCCTCTGTCTCCTCTGCTGTGGGTGCCAAACACTACCTCCGGATTCTGCCATTACATGTCCTAGATGATCTGATGCTAATTACCCATGTTTTGACTGCTGTTCGCATAAACAAAATTAGTAATTAGTAATTAATTCATTTAGCAGACGCTTTTATTCAAAGCGACTTACATTTCACATTTACAAAATAATCTGAAATTTAATTATAAATAAGAGTTGAAATATACTAATTTACAACTGATTTTACATTTCACTCCATTAGTAATATTTTTAGTTATATGTTTTATTCTGTTTTTGTCCACACTACCTGGCTGACTGTGCTGTTCCTCCTCATCCCATCTGGTTGCTCCTGCAACACAGAAAATTAGTCCTGCTCCACAAACTGTGATCCTGTGGGAATTGCATTGTGAGGCAACGTCTAGATTCAATTTTGTCTCATTATATAACAAAACTATTGTATTTCAATGAATTCCAATCTCCTCTGACCACCGTTAAAATAGTTTTCATGCTTCTGTCTCTGTGTATTTTGTTTTGGTATTATTTTGTTTTATAGTTCTGGCTCCTTTGGCAACCTTGAGTCTGTGAAAAGCACGGCATAAACTTCTTACTGTTTCTATTAGTATTATTATTATTATTATTATTATTATTAAACTGCACATAATGACCAGTTATATGGATTTAATATATGGTTGTTTAGAAAACATTTCAAAGTCCAAGAACGTAGTCAGATATGGGATATCACTATTGAACTGCTGATTTCTTTCTTGCACCAGATGAGATTAAATGTATCTTTGATAGAGTAATCTGTGTCACAACGGCCTTCAGTTGTATTGTTATGTTCATAAAATTGAACATAGTCTGTTTTGTAGCCACCTTATTTAGTTGTCAGCAGCCTCTGTCTGCCACCTTCAGAAGATCTTTTCACCATATAAGTGCAACAAAGGATTCAGAAAGGGAGCGATGTTTTTAATCCCCTTGGGAAACAGGAAATTATTGGTGGTTCCTGCTGTGAACAAGAATAGCATGTTAGTACCGACTGTTATCGGAATTAACACAACTAAACATTTTGGGATGAAAGGACAATATATTTGTAGTATATTAGGTACACAACTACAACAAACTAATTGTACATCCACATTAATTCATTAATTTAGCAGACACTTTTATCCAAAGTGACTTACAACATTTCACATGCATGTTACAATGAGCTAGTGCTGAGTGTCTTACTCAAGGACACACCAGGTGGCCGGGCTGGGATTTGAACCAGGAGACTGTATAAATCAGGCAGACATTTTTAGCATCAGTCATGGTAGAGGGAATGATTTCCTGCAACCTGCTACAGCCTCTGAGAAAAACTCTGAACAGCACAGAACATCCTAACATTATTGCTGACCAAGTGTATTGACTCATAGCTACAGCTGATCAGACTTTAAGCACAATAATGCACCATGCCACAACATGTTAAGATCATTACCAAATGGTGCAGGAAACATGGCAGTGAATTTTCACAGCTTCGTTAGTCTGCACATCCCCTGAATCCCAACCCAGTCGAGTTTCTTTGGAAAGAGGTGTGAGGAGCTGTTCACACCAGCGCTGCACAGCTGCCAGAGCTGCAGCTGCTAGGCAGCACACATAAAGTACCTCCCCATGGTGCATCACTGCTGTACAGCTGCAGCTGCTAGGCAGCACACATACAGTACCTCCCCATGGTGC
>JABJVR010048536.1:49435-61930 GCA_025773905.1 Chitala chitala
TGTGCTGTATAGGACACAGCATTCTGTTCTCTGTGCTGTGCTGTATAGGACACAGCATTCTGTTCTCTGTGCTGTGCAGGACACAGCATTCTGTCCTCTGTCCTGTGCTGTGTAGGACACAGCATTCTGTTCTCTGTCCTGTGCTGTATAGGACACAGCATTCTGTCCTCTGTGCTGTGCTGTATAGGACATAGCATTCTGTCCTCTGTCCTGTGCTGTATAGGACACAGCATTCTGTCCTCTGTCCTGTGCTGTATAGGACATAGCATTCTGTTCTCTGTGCTGTGCTGTGCAGGACACAGCATTCTGTCCTCTCTGCTGTGCAGGACACAGCATTCTGTCCTCTGTCCTGTGCTGTGCAGGACACAGCATTCTGTCCTCTCTGCTGTGCAGGACACAGCATTCTGTCCTCTCTGCTGTGCAGGACACAGCATTCTGTCCTCTCTGCTGTGCTGTATAGGACACAGCATTCTGTCCTCTGTGCTGTGCTGTATAGGACATAGCATTCTGTTCTCTGTGCTGTGCTGTATAGGACACAGCATTCTGTTCTCTGTGCTGTGCAGGACACAGCATTCTGTCCTCTGTGCTGTGCTGTGCAGGACACAGCATTCTGTTCTCTGTGCTGTGCAGGACACAGCATTGTGTTCTCTGTGCTGTATAGGACACAGCATTCTGTTCTCTGTGCTGTGCAGGACACAGCATTCTGTTCTCTGTGCTGTGCAGGACACAGCATTCTGTTCTCTGTGCTGTATAGGACACAGCATTCTGTTCTCTGTGCTGTGCAGGACACAGCATTCTGTCCTCTGTCCTGTGCTGTGCAGGACACAGCATTCTGTTCACTGCAGTGTGCTGTGTATGCAGTTTTAAGTGTTGCATGTTGACAATACTATGGAAACAGTATTGTACTTTGTCCCCCCCATGAAAACCCAGTGCTCTCTGATACGTTTGTTCTGGCACTAACAAATGAGAATGCTGCTATAGAGGCACCACTGTATTTTGAGAGACTTGGTTACAAACATAAACACATCCATAATTCAGGTGGCATTATTAACACAGTCCACAACGAAGGATGCTCTGATTGATCGGCCACTGATCAAAATCACTGGATTTTCACCCCAAAAGACTGGTCAATTTGGCGATTTCCAGTTCAATGTCAAAAAACAATTCTGCAATAACATCCTCGATATTGCTAGAACACAGCAACGTTTTCACATTACCATATGTTTATAAAAGCTGAAAAATGCAGTTTGCACTAGCCTGTATGTTGAAAAGCTGCTGCTTGTGGGCAATTGTCTGCTAAATTGTTCAGTACCACAAAGTTATGATGTTTAACTTAAAACTGTAACTATTGCAAAGATACTGAAGCCAGTTTTAAAGTACCCTTCTTTGGTCGGCATATTGCTAATGATCTGCATTCGCACCAGACTTGCCAATTGCATCACTAAATTTACCAATTACACAGAATATGATGATGAAAAATAACAATAAGACACATATTGCATGCTGACAATGCTTTGATAGCCTCAAAAGATTTAAAAGAAACTGGAGGCTTCGACTGATTAAACTGCTAAAAATGAACGAACGTTGACTGGCCAGTGACAAAGTAAACAGTTATGACCTTATCAATATAAACCAAATATCTAGCATCACCAAAAAAAACAATAACAGGATATTATTTTAAAAATTCTTACAGTGTTTAATTTACTGCTAATTAAAATGATCCATCTGTACTTCATTTTGCTAACAAAAAAACATCTGCAGTATATTTGTGCTTGGGGCGTAGGGGGGTAAAAAAAATAATATTAATTAAAAAAATAACACTTTCCCAAGGGACAGGAGTGAATCTTCTACATAACTCAGTAGCAATTTAGCATAAAAGAAAAGAAAGGAAAGGAAAAATAGCATGTGTATCAGCCAGTTCACATAATCTGGGACAGATGATTGATACTGACCCTAGAAAAGCATAATCTATCTATCTACAACATTTTACTGGAGAACAATCAAAATTCCTCATTGACAAAACACTCAATTAAAATGATATACTCTTACCAGATGATGAACGTTATTCTCCCCAAGCAATGGCCTCATGACATGAGTACTGAAGTCCACAATATTCTGGATGTGCCTCAGGATTTGTTCAGGGCTCTATAATAAAATTAAACCCATAAACATCTGTCACAGGAAAAACAGAACAACTGAGACTTTACCGTCAGCACATACAAAGGGAGTTACGGCCTGCATACTTGCAGGGTTGTACACAGTTACACAACGCATATATTAGAGTGTACAGTTTAATCCTGTACAACTCAACTATTCTACAAAATGTAAAACTTCATGCCTTACAATCGTGGTCAAACAAACGAGTGACTGAAAAAGACAGCAAGATAAGCAGCACAGTCACACACAACAGTTCTCAGGTCAAAGCATTTTGGTAAGAGTAGGGCTGAATTTCTACATAGAATACTTTATTATGGACACATTACATGGTCCAGAACATCAAACCAGCAAGAAAACAATAACACGCAAACAAAAAAGAAAAAAAATATATAGGGCGTCTATAAAGTCTCTTTACAATTTCAAAACAAACTGAATTGAAATTGTAAAGAGACTTTATGGACACCCTGTATATTAATAATAAAAATAAAAGGCATTCTATGACTTCACATATTTGCATATAAACGGAAACACCAATGGTTCCACATTTGAGAGAAGAACCTGACCGAACTTAATGTGGGGTTCGTCAGTGTTAAGATTATGATACGTACAGAGTCAAATAACCTACATACATTTGTACATGAGATTATGAAATAGAGAAAACGCTTTAAGGGAGATTTGGGGGGGTCATTTGCTAACAGTTCATTTTTAATAGGAAAACTAAATAGTGATTTCTAGCAGGAGGTAAAAACACTCACCTGTAATAGGTTTACACGATTCATTTAACTTTGTACATCTGAAGTGTCAGTATAAGGTCAACTGGCTGTTTCAGACAGTTCTGCAGAAAAATGGCCAGCCCTTGTATCAGTATTCTGGGATACTTTCCTACCTGTTGTATGTGGTCCAGATCTTCTGGAGAGTGCTTGAGAAACCGGAGAACTTGGCAGTGCTAAAAGAGCAAAGTAACGAGATATTTAAATAAAGAATTTCACTACAACGAATTTGGGAATATTTCCCAAGGCACACATACCAAGATAATTTATGCAGCACATTACACAGGGGAAACAGACATCCTTCTTTGTTCCAGTTTTTTTTTTTTTTTTTTTAATGAAAATCTTCCACATTAGTAAGTCGTGCCTAACAAGGTTATAGCAGCTTGTGGTGCCACTTTGGGTAAAAACAAGTGTTATACACGTCGGAGCAGGAGACATTTTTTTAAGATAAGATAAGTAAATTTCAGTTAAACCTTTTCTTGCCTTTCATTTTGAATGTGATATGTCTTTATTGCATTGGTACAGCACTGGAGGGAAAGTTATGCATAAGAACATTTATCAGGCCAAAAGAATGCAGATTTATTGTGTTGAACTAAAACACCGAAGATTTAATTGATTGTATCACCTGTAGATAAACTCAAGTATTTTTTTTATGTATTGTTGTAATTATTACCCGTATCATTCATTCATTCAATTGTTGCTGCTGTCTTATCAGCATCAGTGTCTCCTATACATTCACAGTAGGGCTGTGCAATACGGCCTAAAAATTTCAATTCTTACACCTACAACCAATTTACAATTTTTGTAAATTCATTTAAAAAAATGTTTATGGAAATTATTTCCACAAACAATTTATGTATTTAAGTCCAGCAAAATACTTTTCATTTGGTAGCTCATATTTGGGATAGATTGTATTCAGCACTGGGATGAACTAGGGATGCGGTATTCATTTTATTTTACTATTCGAAGTGCCTATTCGAATACTATTCGAATATTCGAATTTTTCGCTTACTGATGACCGATGACATGTCGCGTGGCATTCCACGCCACGCGGTAATCAGCGACATTGATCGAGGCCAGCAAACACTGCCGTATATATTTCGCCACGTTCGACGATTGGTATAGGCAACGGTTGGCTGCTAGTCGCACGCGTTTGCTCTCTGAACGAGCTGAATCACTACTTTTTCCGTATATGAACATGTAAACTCTGGCCACACGCCTTGACTTCGTAGAAGTAGAACTTTTTGAAATGGAATTTATTGTTACATTGCTATTTTAGCTGTTAGTGTTAATGACGATTTAATTGCCTGTTTGATGCCATGTTTGAAAACAAATAAAAGCGTGAGTTTCACACAAGGAAAGCCGGCTGTACAGAAACGAACATTCGAATAGTAAAATATCAATTTGAATAGTAAAAAGTTAAACGAATATTCGTTATTCGAATATTCGTCTGCATCCCTAGGATGAACCCAGATTCTCTACTGTGTATATGGGGACTATATCTTTGGTCATAGGCAAGATCTGTAATTTTTTTCCCCCACTGTGGCCCCTTCTTATCCTGTGATATGTACTGGGAAAATGATTTTTACCCACAATTTAGCAGGCATTACCCTGCACACCTTGCCCAACCACACACATTTGTCCCACTCAGCTGTGTGCCTCTGATGGAGGTTGTGAAATACAGTAGCGGCGCTACAGATGTAACTTCCCATAGACAGACTTTACAAGGAACAGCGATGCATTTGCGTCAAATTTGCCTAACCACGTCATTTCCAAAAAACTGAGGAGACACTGTCGGTTTTAGAAACAAGGCCCTCATTTGTTAATGCGTGTTGCCATGACGCTACTGTGTGCATGTGTTCAAGGGGTGGGGCAGTTTGACAGCGTGCTGTAAATACACAGGTTAATCAACTGAATGTTCATTTTAACAGATTACTCTACAGTAAAAATGAACAGGAAAAAAAAAAAAAAAAACTTATACATCTTCCAGCTTTTATTTCACAGGTAATTGTTTTCTTTTATAAATTGAGGAAAAACTAAAAACTAAAAAGCCAAACCTTTGTCAAGGGTCCAAACATTTTTTTAGGTGGACTGGATCTGGCCTTCAGACCACTGCTCTAAGCCTTGTCCAATTACAACAATGCGGTCACAGCCAGTGTGCATCTCAGCTGGACCCAAGCTATTCAAATAGACATTTTCCTGGCATTTTAGCCATTTGCCTGCTCAGTGTTTCAATTTATTAGGAATTTTGGTGCTGGTAAAGCTTTGGTTATAGCATTATCTCAGCGTTTTGCATCACAGTTGCAGTTTCAAAACTGCACTGCAAGTAGCAACTCTGGAATTTCTGGAATGCTGAAGAATCAGAACATGGATTGTAACCCTGAAGTCAGCATGCTCATGGTGCACAAAGAGCTGACGCCTGGGATAACACGCTAGCTTTGCATTCAGGCTTACTGAAAGAATGGCGTGTCATTCACACTCACAACAGCACACACCGTTTCAATTTTGTCATGGCATGACCACTGTCACTCTCCTTTGTGGTCTTTAAAAACACAGTGACACATTTTGCATTTCCTAAAGAACTGTGTGATAAAGCTATTAATTTTATCTTAACATTGAGTATCTAAGGACAGGTGTTACACAGACAGGGCTGCTCAAATTTCCATGTTCTTATCTTGTGGTATTTAAACACCGCTTCACTGAAATATAAAAAAAAAAACAG
This sequence comes from Chitala chitala, assembly GCA_025773905.1. Classification (NCBI taxonomy): domain Eukaryota; kingdom Metazoa; phylum Chordata; class Actinopteri; order Osteoglossiformes; family Notopteridae; genus Chitala; species Chitala chitala. Next base: position 55,085 of record JABJVR010048536.1, read on the forward strand.
ACTCCACCACTGTGTCATTATGAAAAACCTACATCAATAACATGTGGCATCATAGTTGGTGTTTATGCCTTTCTGGCCAGTCTGTGTCAAGTTATGAGGAGAGCTGTGCGTTCTGCATCGTTTCACTGCTCCACCTCTGTAGGCTGGTGTTACGTGACAGTCCACATAAGTGGTATGTTTTGCTGTAATTTGCTGGTCTCCACCATTAATAAACTGAGTCTGACAACAGGACAGCTGTTGGCTGAGTGCTGTTTATGGTAAAACATCCTCCAGACAGCCATGGTGCTGTAATTCATAACATGTTTAGCAGATCAAACTAACATATATGGCAACAACTACTTAAGCTCTGTTCACTTACATAATTTCAGTTGTTTATTCTCCATCAGAAGTAGACAGTGAGAAACGCAGAAAACAAGTTCACTCCTCTGCACTGTTAATCTGTCACTGAGTCTTCATTTCAAATAAGGTGTACTTAATCATGTAACGCATCAGGATTTTAACTACAGAATACATATATACCGCTATGCCTTTCGTACTTAATCAATTTGCAATGCATACGTGTTGAGCTAATTTTACAGTACATTTCACTGCAGTGACAAAGACCCGTAACAAAGTTATTTGTGGACATGCGGCTGCCTGGACTCCTCAACATTAATGTACATTTAATTCATGTCTACTCACTATGCAAAGCCCCAAAAGCAGTGCAGCCGTCCAACATTAACGTCATCAACTTTGTGTTATTACACAAAGATTCTTGTACATCCTGTCAGTGAATTTAACAACCCAGTGCCCTCACAAACTGCAACAAAATGTAGATTACCAGGTACGCAAATAAAAAATTCAACATGCTGTATGCTCCTCTCACATTTGCATAAATTATAATAATAATAAAAAAAACACAGACCTGCTGTACTTGTTCTGGGTAACATCACAGCTAAAGATGAAGTCACATGAATTCTGTGTAATGCAGAACTTAAAATACATATTGTATTTTTAGTATGTATAAATTATCTATAGTGTGATGTGGTCCAATACATTTTAAACAATGTTGCATTCAGGCAGTAACAGTAAAAAGGCCTGAGTTTAGTGTAAGTGTACGGCTCTTGCTGTCCAAAGTATTTTTAAGGGTCTTTAGAAGATCACCTTCAACCTGGCTGGTTGAAGATTTAACAGCCAAATCTCCCAACCCCCACAATGCTTGCCAGGGCAGCCAGCTGTTTCCTCACACACTTCCTCCTGCGTTGCCACTTTGACGCCTTTGTGAGCTTTACTTTCGCAGGTGCCTCCTGGGTCAGGTCAGAACAAACCCTCCCTGCCTTTAGTCTTTAAAAGCAAAAAGTAGCTTTCTGCAAAAAGTATAAAACCCAGTAAAAATGGGGCACAAAAATCAGCTACAAAGTTTACATACATAGATACAAACCGTTAAGACAAGATCGAGAAACATTTATTTTGTGCATCATCAGTCAGCAAACATTAGGGGCCAAATGGCGACCGCTGCCCCATTTACAATTGAGCTCAGTTTGTAAACAACCGAGCAGCTTTTGTTACACTGTCCAAAAACCTTTCATTATGAAGAAACGGGGCGTCACATTAAGCGTGTTTCACTTCTGTATAGCCCGTCACGGTGACCTTTACACACTGTAAATAAGGTTTCCGTTAGGGGTGTGACAGAACTCGCTGTCAAACTGTGAAACCGCAGCGGGGACCACGATAGACACTCTTTACACACCGCGTCAGTACACCTGCCCATCTAGACATTTAAAACACCACAATGACCAGTCTCCTTACTTTACAATCCGTTACACCAGCTTAGACATGACTAGGAAAAGCCCGCATAGAGGCGGCATGAACGCACAGCGCAAAGCCTAAGTTAAGATGTTTCCAGAAGGTACTGGAGGACAGCTGCGTACTTCAGATGGTGTGAGACACCAAAGCCACAAGTCAGGGGCACTTCAGCAGACATGTCGTCTTGCCAACCGAATAGCAAATGTTACCTAATATGAAACGTTTAGTTTTTTTATACGATTTACTTAAAATGTTTCAAAGGCAAACTGCTGTAGTTTCCTCATTCCGAACTGCATGGCAGCACGCCAAGTTACCGTCAAGGTGGCCACTAAAATTATTTTACAATAAAAAAAGCTTAAGGTACCCATGACAATGTGAGTACGACTGCCGGCTTTTAAAACACAATCAGGAACTTGGTACTAAAGTTAAGTACGGAACGATACACTGGCATATACAGTTGAAACATAACATAATTTACCACATTAGTTCACAAAACGAACATTTTTGTACTCTCCGCTGTACATTTCTACATTCATAAAGCAACAGCAGAATATTATAATTCGCCAAAAGGTTTACCTTTACATGAGAGACCACTATGCTCTTGTTTCCTTCGCCGTGGTACCGCCAATCGTTTTCGTCCATTTTACTGACTTCCATAACAAAGGTAGATTTATATACGTACTAAATTCCAAGTCTGTAATTACTTAAAAAATTCAGATGTAATTACACAGAAAATATCAAGGACTACTTTATCCGTACAATAAACCGTTATTACTTTGCTCTCTTGTTACCATTGCACACACATCTATAGGAGCCATGATGTCCCGCCCACCGCCGACTTTCTATTGGTCATATTATCAATTTCTGCTTTCTATTGGTTGGTAAATACATAACTATCTAATGGTTTATACAAATGCCAGTCAAGTCTAAACGCCTCCTGAAGGTTACAATTAGAATAGATATTCTAACGCAGTGCCATCAAAGTAATCTTTATGAAAAAGCGTAAAACTCTTTTTCGCATAGTGACCATTGGCTAATGTAATCAGAGCTGTAGGTTTGAATTGTGAAGTGTGGCGACTATGTATGTGTGTATGTATGTATGTTGTTACGAGCATGAGAGATTTCCGGCACTGATTTCCTTCCATGATTTACACATGATTTACAGTGAAATTTTTACCCAAAATTTACCGTAACGTTTATTATAATTACATAAATTTGTGTATATATACGGTCTTGATGCCCTCTCTGGAGGTTTTGGAATGTATGCAGTTTTTGTACTAACCAATAAAATACTGGCATAATTTCGGTTAAATGTAGCATTATTTATTATGTGAGCCTATGTCAAGGCACAATGGTGTTTAAGCTTTAGAATTTTGTTTAATTTATTTGAATGTATTTTTCTTTAAGAACCAATTACAGACAAATTGTATGCAATATAATAAAATACTTGTGTTTTTTGAAAAAAAAAGGAAGTGTATTTTAGAATAATCCTTCACAATGTGGTACGTGATTAACACATGTAGGTCAAAAATTTGCACCTAACCCTGGAAGTTAGGTGAATTTTTAACAAATTTTTTTTCTGTATTTACCTCAGTCTTCCACAAAGAGCTTGTAACAAAAACAGTTTGAAAATGTGTATTCAAAATCCATCCATTCTTTATACCGCTTGTCCAATACAGGTTCGTGGGAAGCCTTGTACCTATCCCAGGAAGCACAGGGGACAGGGCAGAGGACGCCAACCCACCACAGGGCACATGTGTATTCAATATTTTTTTACAATTTTAACACATAGCTGACGATCAGACAGCACGGCTAAACTGAAGTAAATGGTAATTTCAGCCTGGTATTTTAATCACGAGCAGCCGATTCAGGTGGTTAAAAAGATCGCTTGTGTTGCCACTTGTTGTATGAACAGTATCTTCTCAAAAGAGCCATACGACAAATATTCTTAATTATAAACCAATTGTCTTGTATTGAGCAAAAAAATAAGACAGTCTGGTAAGAAAATTTTGCTTCACTAGAATTCTTGAAACTAGCATAAAAGTCTAGCCACAGAAAGACTGTAATGGGCCGTAAATTTAGACAAAAATGCCAAAGTTTATGCAAGTTGTGCTTAACATAAGCAATGAAAACAGTTAAAATAAACTTGCTTAAAATTTGTATGTTGGTCCCTTTGCTGAGCTGACTTTAAGAATTCATACCTTTATCTAAGATTAGAAAAAAGCTTATAACCAGATAATTGCTTCAAAAAATAAAATAAAAATAAGCAACTTTGTCTTAAACTTTGTAAACATAGCTTCTTCATTGGAAAGTACTTGACAACATTGCATCCATCATTCAGGACAGCACGACTTTCTCCATAGTCATGTAGACCACAGCAATCCAGATCAATCATTCACAGATTGAGAAGCAATTTTCAAACTGTCTATGGTTCCTTTAATACACTTCCAAAAAATGAATATATCCAATATTCTAGCAGCATAACATAACAATAGATAAGCATAACATTACACCTTCTGCTTTGCCTAATATCCCAGAGGAACAAATTTAAAATGACACCAAGAAACACTACTCTGTCAGACATGAGACCATGCGCAGGAGACTCTCAGTCACTGAAGGACTTCGATTGCTTTTCTGTAGGAGGGGGTGAAATCTCAGTCATGGGTGGAGAAGTTCAGTTTGCAATACTGATAGCACTGTGGAAATACAGTTCAGGTAAGTCAGGTGTAGGGCACAGTAATATGTTATGAGCTAGAGCAGTCTCTCATGCAACCTTTCACCCTCGAAGGTGGTCACTGGCGTGCTTCCAACTGCGGCCATACAGTTGTTTTCAAGTATGAGCACAACCAGGCAAGACAGGGGCCATCAGCACAGGGTTCATTGGAGTTTTCTAAAATCTAGATGACAAAAGTCAACATAGAAGCCACAAGTAACACTCCATGAGCTGGACCAGAACACTGGATGGTCAAATGATTCCACAAAAAAAATTCCTGGCCACATTAAACCCTTAAATGTGACAGATAAGATTTTGTATATATTCTTTGCTTATGACTGCAAATACTGAACATACCAAGCAAGGTCCAATAAAGCTACCCCTACAACATTTACAGTATGGACAGCACTTCCCCTTTTGTCATTGTGAAAATGACAGAAGCTTATCACTATATATACAATGATAGGTGGCTCAATGGGTAGAACATCAGGCTGGGATGTAGAAGCCTCTCAGTTTGAATCTCAGCCCAGCCACCCGGTGTGTCTTTGAGGAAAACACCTAGCGCTAGCTCATTGTAACGTGCATATGAAATGTTGTAAGCTGCTTTGGATAAAAGCATCTGCTAAATGACTACATTAAATAATATAACAAAATGGAACATATAATAATGTATGAATGAATAACTGAAATTTACGGAGTAAAACACTACAGGACGTCTCACCATAAGGGCATGGAAAAAAGCTGTGCTGTTTGCGCCCAGCTTCTTAGGTGTCACAGCATTGGGTATATCAATGTATACTAATGACTGCACCTTCGCTGGCTCCTCTGTTAAGCTCCTTAAGTTTGCAGATGACACAACCGTTCCTGGTCTCATACAGGACAGAGACGAGTCTACATACAGACAACAAGTGGCACAATTGACATCCTAGTGCGCAATAACAGACCGGAGCTAAACACCCTGAAGACAGTTGAGCTGGTAATTGACTTCACGAGAGTGTCCTACCCCTCCCTCCACTCACCACCAACATCACCACAATTACAGTACTGGGGTCATTTAATTATCTTGTCACCATCATCTCCAAGCATCTTAAACGAGGCGTCCATCCTCACGTCACCTACACTACTGTGCAGCAACCAAACAGGATGTTCAGAAGCTGTTGATCAGCTGCACTCCTCCTGGGTCAAACATCATGCAAGCAAGAACATTTCTAACCTACCCACCAACCTACCGACCCTGGGCACTCAGTCTTTAAACTGCTTCCTTCAGGAATGAGACTAAGATCAATGAAGACCTCCACCAGCAGACACAGGTACAGCTTCTTTCCAGAAGCAGTTTCAGTCCTAAACAGTCGAACTGTACTGACTCAAGCCAAACCCGACACCGCTGTCCACATCCCACTTCCATTGTTATATCACACTACATCAGCTGCTACTGACATAAAGTTAATTTACTTACCTGTTACATACTACATTCTCCTCGTTTATTCTCTGCACTGTCTCTTCATATACGCAATTTTACATGTTTACATCCTACACCTTCACTCTTCCCACAACATAATTAAAGGCTGTTAATGTCATACATAAACCTGTTTATCTCATATACGTCATTCCTCCTTCATCACTGTGAAAGTGCATATCTCATCTCAAACTTACATCCCCCGACTTCATTCGTTACCTGTATTGTTATTCCTGTCCTATATGTTGCATTTGGGAACAGAGAGACACACACCTTGTATGCTTGCATACTTAGCTAATAAACAGATTCTGATTCTGATTCAAGGTATCATGGTCTCACCTCCATTTAGAGTTTTTGGAGGCTTCATGGCTTTGTTCATGAGACCATAAAACTAGACCTTTGAGAAGACAGATGGGAAAGCTACATCTCAGAGATGTACTGATAATTTGCTGGTTGAATAATTCTCCACAGCTCAACTAGGACCTGAAAAATACATCCAAATACAGATAGAAAATTCATTAAAACAAAATCTCCATTGTTCGTCCTGGTCAAACATTTTGATGACTGGTGTCTGGTGAGAAAAGACTTCCAAAGGTATAAGGAATATGAGAATCATGTCAAGATGCCCCAAAATGCCTACTGGGAAGAGATGAAAATTCAATTCAATTCAATTCAATAAATTTTTATATAGCGCCTTTCGCAACAGCATGCCTCAAAGCGCTTTACACAGGAAATTGCAGAAATAAAAAAATTAATACAAATGAATGAAGCCAGACAACAATGGAGGAGAGGAACCAAAAACTCCACAGTGTGGAAAAAAAAACCTCTGGGGACCCAAGGTTGACTGGCTGCCCAGCCCCTCCTGGGCATGCTAACATTACAGAGAGTAGTG
>JABJVR010048537.1:0-24210 GCA_025773905.1 Chitala chitala
AGTGGCCTCCACCTGTAAAACCATTCCTGTTTTGGGGGTTGTCTCCTCTACTGCACCTGTTGTTGTTCATTATCACCGAAGCAGCTGAAACTGACTAAAAACCCCCTCAGCTACTTAACTGACCAGATCAATATCCCAGAAGTTTAATTTATTTGATGCTATTCTCTGATTAAAAAGTGTTCCTTAAATTTTTTTGAGCAATATATATATACACACACACACACACACACAATAAATATATATATATATACATATATATTGTGTGTGTGTGTGTATACACACACACACTATTGGAGAAAAATGTCCAATATTTTGTTTTTCCCCTGCAGAAAACTACATCAGGTCAAGAGTTGGAATACAACTTCGTATGTGTTTATAAACCACATAAAACAGACTGTGTGTCTGGTATGGGGTGTCGCACAGTGTTAGAAGCACTTAAAACTCCAGCCTTGCAAGATGTTTTGCTTAAAAATGAAACGAAAGACATCATCATTTTAAAAATGAAGGAACATTGTGCTATAGCCCCACATTTCCCTACTTGGCTCCTTGAGAAAGAAGAAAAACTGGAACTCTACTTTGCTGGAGATAGAATTCCCTCAAACCTGGCAGTACCCTACAGTGAAGAAATGATCACTTTCAAGGTGAGAGCAGTAGGTGGCACAAACATGAAGAGCAAAAAATTCTTCAAAAACCAAAAACTTACAAATAAGGTTTCCTCTGTATGCGTGTATGCATATTTAAAGGAAAGTATAAAAGAAGCCTTGGCAAGAGATGGACGTTTTGAAGACATAGTGTTTGATGGGAGTTGTAAACTGTGTGATGAAAATGGAAGTTACGAGTTATCTAATACTGTTGTTACAAATATGAATAAGAAGATCTTGGCTGTGGAAAGGATTTGTAATAAAAATCCAAAAAATCCCTTAACAGAGCAGACAGCTGCTGAGGGACCTTCTGAGACAAAGATAAAAGTTGAATCCAGCTCAAACACTGATGGTCAACCTCTGGAGGCCTCTTCTAAAGCCAGTGAGCACAGACCCAGTTCAGACAAAGCGACACCAGTTAACTTCTCTGCTGGGACCAGTAAAAAGCAGCTATATAAAATGGAAAACTCTAAAGAAGTCCTGAACATTTTACATCGCCAGTTTAAAGAGCTGCTGCAACTGATGAAGGACAGATACAATAAGAAAAGTCTACCACAAGCACTAAAGCTTCTAAAAGAAGAGTTTGGGAAGAACTCACAGGGCTTCTCTGAAATCAGCAGGTTGAAGGTACTATTGAAAAGAAGCGAGTCAGTGTGTTTTATTGAAGCAGGTATTAAAGCTACAGGTTTCCTCCTTTTTGATCGCTACATCCTAACAAATGCACATATTATAAATTATTTTGGTGTTGAAAAAAACATTTTGGATAAAGAATTTAAAGTCACATTTAACTTTGAAGACCAAATGGCAGAGTGCCACTGCTGTAAAACAACAAGAGAGGTAATCGCCTACATGTATGGCAAAGATGACAATGGAGACTACCTGGACTTTGCTTTACTGGAGCTGGATCTACCTAAGAATGAAGGTGAAATTGGTCCAATTCTTCCTCCACCTCTCCTCTGTGAATATAATCCTCTCCCAAACAAAGGAGGACTCTGCATTATTGGTCATCCTGATGACAGCGTTAAAAAGATAGACCCAACTTCTATTATTGAACTTGAAGACAGAAAGGAGGCTGTGGACAAACACCTGAGGGAGAATCAGTTGTTCATTGACCGCATTCATCAGACAGATCGGGAGGAAAAGTGGGATTCTGATTTGATATTAGAAAACGGAAAATGCACATATCACACCTGTTTCTTTCATGGTTCCTCAGGCTCTCCTGTTTTTGATGAACAGTGTAAGTTGGTGGCCATGCACACTGGTGGCTTCTGTTACACGGAAACCCAGAGTATAATTGAGTATGGAATTCCTATGTTGCCAATACTACGGAACATCTTTCTTCAAGCAGTACAAAAACAAAACGTACAATTCACCAAAGCGTTCTATAACTTGCTGCCCGCAAACAAAAGAGATGAGATTGTTGGAAACATTCTCAATGTGGAAGATGTGCATCAGAAACTTCTGACCATCCCCCAGAATTCATCAAAACTACATGAATTCCTGGGGACTATTGAAGTCTCTGAACCAATGGAGATAGACTAGCAGACTGCACAGAGGAAACCATGAGGGTCATTCCACAATTTCCCAGTACGTTTCTCACCACCAAAAAGGTATAAAAAAAATGTCATTTTTTGATGGAAGAAACAGCATAGTAAGTTTTATATATACAGTGTTTCATATTCACTTGAAGGAGAAAATTACACCATTTATTTAAGACATCTGTAACTTATTGGCCCAAAATGCTCTGAGCAGACAGGTGTCCTAAACAAGGGTTGTGTGGGGTGTAATTTTTCAGGTTGCATTGCTGTTTGGCATGACAACATTAGTTAATGACTTAGATTTGTTCACTGTCCCTGAAGCTCATGAGATGATGATGATGATGATATTGGTATTTTTCTTATTGACTGATGTCTACACTTGCCTAACTATTGAACTTCTGTGCCAGATACTGTATAAGCCTTCAAACTGCTTCCTGTACGGTTGCTAATCAACCCAGATTAACTTGAGTTGAATACCTGGTTTGAAAGGATTGATAGGGACAATTTAATTATTGGGTTGCCACTAATACTCCATGTTGTATGTGTGATCTGTTTAATGAAGTGTTGTTTTATGATAGTGTGCTGCAATATAGCAGGTGGCAACCAAGAATCCTGATCAAAGTCTATATATAACTATGCTGGTTAATCTGCTTTATTGTAATGTTGACTTTTATCCTTATAATGATGAATATGTGGAATGTGGATTTTGTACCATTATTTCAGAAGCGTTTCAAGAGGGGTCCCTCATGTTCCTCCCTTCCTCCTGCCCAGCTAACCTGTTTGTGTGCCCCAGCCTGCTTCTGTTTGGTGTAGGCTGTGGAGCCACATGCAGGCACCAGTGAGTCTTTCCCATAGCAGACGGAGGGTGGGCATTTTAACTAGTTAAATAATGAATCATGTAATATTGTCCTTTTTATGTAATTCTTTGTGTTTTTCTATATTATGGTATGTATCTGTTTGATCAATTATAATCAATTCATAATCCTATATTGATACACTTATTAATAATTGACGTTTATCATTGTGTTATATCATGTAAGTTTGAATTGATCACTTTAGTATGTTTTATCGTTCATTTATAACTTGTTTGTGATTTCTTATGTGAGCTGTTTTTTTGGTGAAGAATATGTTTTAAAGGTTGTTTGTGTCTAAAGCAGGGGTCTCAAAGTGCAGTCCTGGGGGGCCGCAGTGGGTGCAGCTTTTTGTGTCAGACAATTTCTGATGTTAATTTCTTAATGGCAAATTAACATTACTGACTTTGTTTATATAATTACTGTGTCAATCCAGAAATTCAAAAAAGCATATTTAACTTTTAATAAGAGTCTTGAAGGCAAAATACCTACTGATGTTGCTTCTTATCTTTTTTTTTAACAGTTATGGTATATTTTTAATTTTTATACCTATATCTTGCTTATGACCACTTAAGTCACTGCTCCTGATTAAGCTTTTTTGTCATTGGCACCTGCTTCTGCAGTTCATTAATTATTACAATTTGAATACAATTAATGATTACTGGTTTGAATTAAACACAATGCTAAATTATTCAGACATTTTCTGCTCAGATTCTGCAGTTAGAGGAACATTGTAATGTTTGATTTATATTTTTGTTTCAGATCAAGGAGAAAAGTCTCACTTTTTATTTATTTATAACTCATTCTTTCTCTCAATTAAATAAGACAAGTAAATGTAGGCAGGAAAGAATGCAGAGATGCAATGATGTACCAGTAATTGATAATTAAGGTAATGGTCAAATTAAAATGAATGAGTTGGTTGGAAGAAAAACGTGCACCCACTGTGACCCTCCAGGACTGCACTTTGAGACCCCTGGTCTAAAGGGAACAGGCCCTGGACCTGTTGTAATTTGTAGACATGACACAAGGAGGCAGAGTTTTAATTACAGACCAACATCATGATGTGGAGTAAATGTGAAAAACATGTTTCTCACTAATGATGTATTTCCACCATTATTTGATAACTTCAGGCTTATGCACGTTTTCTTGTACAAACTTTAGTATTCTGCTGTTCGGGGAACTTGTCATTTCTTTTGTGTTTTGCATATCACTGACCTTTTATTAATAAATTTGTTCTAGAAACTTACTCCTGACTTGTGAATAATTGCATTTTTGCATTCTGAATTTAATTTCCACACTATATACATTTTTAATGTTGATCAGGTTATACTGGTCTCTGTTTAAATAAACTTGTATAACCAAATTTGTATCTGGAAGTTTAGTCATGAAAACCGGACTCGTTTACGCAGAAGCGTTTCACCTTGTGAAAAGGTGAAAAGTGAGACTTCATTGACAACCAAAGTAGTAGTTCAAACACTAAAAAATACAGTGAAATTTACGGCAAAAAAAACTACTGAATATATCATTTAAAACTAAAATAAAATTGAAAACGACACTTTATATGAAAATAAAGTAATAAAACTGAGTGTGTGTTGATTTATCTTTTGTGTGGACTTATATGGACTAATAAGTAGAAATATGGACCCTGAAGTTAGACCAGTATGTCGCCTTCTAGTGGCGGGAGCGAAATAGTGAAAGTACAGGAAGATATTTATTTTAGTAAAAGTGACCCGGCAGAAATGCTTTGGACAAACACAACACTCTTAAGCCCAGTGCGATTTCCGAATAGCAAAACGACCGTAATAAGTATGTTGTTTCATATGTAATAAACGTTAGATACATTTTCAAATGTGTAAATTGCTTACCTTTATTCTCAGTGCCAAAACGACAGTTTGAGGTCTTGATCTTAATACTTCCACTCATTAACAGCCGAATAAAAGCTTAATAAAAGTGTTATGATTATGGCAATCATCAGAGGAAGAAAGCATGGCTTTAAAGAGTTTTACAAAACAATCCAGTACTAAACTGGCACACATAATTACAATTTTACTATTTAACTTTACAAACCCATATAAGCAAGATCATGCACTTCTTATACAGTCAAAGATTTGAATTGAAAGACATTTGTCCCCCTCGTGAAATATTGTAACCGTTTTACTTTGAAGGCCCTGTAACATGATGTACTGTAAATCATTCCTAGTATTTGTCCCTTGTAAACGCAGAGTGTTACAGACACTCCAGCAGGGAGCGCGTGAGCATCAGCAGTGGAGATGCGCACCGGGCCACACGTCAAGGTTCTGCACCACGGTCACCTGCAGGGACGTAAGGATGCCACTTTCTGTCTGCAGTTTAATTCCGAAAAAAATCACATTTCAAAAACACGCATTTGAGTGGTTTGATATAAAACTGACCGAGCACACAGAAATAATCGCTCGATTAACCAGCATCGTTCTATTAAAATTTCATTTCATCACATCCTCGTCTATTAAATTTTTAAAAAGTATACGTGACTGAACAGCAGCAGGGCCATAAATACTACAAACACAAGTTCTCCACGACTTTTCCCACATTCCATAGTAAATTAGTAAATCGTTCCTTTCCTTGTCCCGCTTGGTAAATTACAACTAGATGGGTCATAAAATTTGAATTTCCGCAAGATTCGAAATTGTAACAAATCGCATTTTGTTTCAGATTAGTTTAATATTTTAATAAATATGTTACATTTTGTGTGATCTTCGAAGCCAGAACATATTCAGTGAAGCACAATATTATATTGCAGTCTTACATCACTTGTCGTTCAGACACGTAATTGCTGTCCAAACCGACGTTTGGTTGACTGCGTGGTAAAACGTGCATTATACGACCGATAGACCGAAAAAGAGACATGACAGTCGTGTGTGAAAAGCGCAGTAAAATACCCCACCAGTACATGCACGAGTTGAATGATGCATTGTTTGTGCGCGTGTGGAAATATCTCGATGAAGACTGTCATCCAGGTGTGTGTATGATGCAGCATTAACTGCAAGAGAATTTCATTTCAAATTTTAATTCTCGAGTGCTTCAACGTGCATGTGTGCGTTATTAATTCTAACTGTACGCTTTTTTCCTCGACTTTGTATTTGTAATTATATTGAAGGCTTCCATAAAATGTCATTCAGATTTATTACAGCTCCTTAGAAAGTAAAAGTGGTCCAACAATAGCAGCACGTGTTTTCAAACAGGAGTACAAGATGGGTTTGTTAGTGACTGTCTCTATCCAGCGTAAAATTTAAGATCACAAGTCAACAGGAGCAAAGTGAATGACAAACACGTGCTTTCTGCATTTTTTTGGGGGGGGAAAAAAAAAAAAAAAAAAAAAATCACAAAAACAAACTTAAGATGACCAAACAAATTTTACTCAAGTATATATTAATATATATATTTGCAATTAAAAATATAGATTGACATGCTAATATTGAATACCTGACAAGTTTACAGAGTTATGTACAATGTTCTAATTGCACCAGCTGAACAAGCTGAATTCTCCCATGTTTATGGGGGGGGGGGGGTTACTTCCTTTGAGCTGATGGGCTTCCACAAAACTGCTTAATTTATATACATTGTTACATAACGTTACAGAAACATTTCAAGCCTGTTAATTCTATGAAAGACCTTTTTTAAACAGCAGTTTAACCAGTGTTTGTACACGGAAATGGAAAGAGAGATAAAGGTTGGTTAAGCAGGCTTCATTAGACTGGCACCTTAAAGATTTAGGCAAACCTGTTTTTCTAAATAACAGCTGTTCAGTTATACAAAATTGCACCACTTTTAATTAAGGCTTTTGAGTATACATTTGGCCACCTGAATAAGCAGATGTCACATTTCAAATACCTCAGTTCTGTAAAGAAACTGACATGATCCCAGCTCTCATGGTACAACCATGTGATTGAGACAAACTCAACCAATGCTGTATTCATTTAAAGAAAAAGACACACAGCTCCTCCCTGTCCCCCAACATTCATTGGCAAACCAACCACCAATCAACCAAGAAATGACTGTATGACAATATCATATGGTAGTAACTACCAACATACCTACAAGCAATTTTCAAGATTTACTTTTAGACTCATCTGATTTTAACACTGGTGCCAAGTGTAACCAAAATTAGACAGTGAGAACACAGCAACTGCGGCATGACCTCATGAATCACTTTATTTCAGTATTAAAAACCCTCATTTTAAAATATATGCACTTCTTTCTGTCGTGTGACATTTCCACTACGGTGAAAATTAACTTGAGGCTGCAATGTCACCACCAGCCCAGTGAGTGCCCAACCTGGGAGATTGGGAAGGGATCATAGGTCAAAACAGCCTCCCCCTTAAAAAAATAATAATTGGTAAAAACCCCAGCTGTACAAGCATCCATGTAGAAGCTGATTGAACAAAATAACCAGATCTGATTTCTGTTAAATTCATCTGCAAATAAAGTCACAGAAGACAACACCTTAGGCTAAAAGACAATATGACAAAAACACATTTCACAGGTTTTCCTTTAAAAAAAAAAAAAAAAAAAAAAAAACCATTAATAGAAGTTACAATATCTTTTGTTAAAAAAAAAATTAAGTACAAAACAAAGAAGCAAAAAGTGAACAGTATGAAACAGAGTATACAGTTGCTCTTTGGACTTTCTCAGTTGCTTAAATAGTGGTACTCTGTGACTTTACATAGTTGTACTGGCCAACGCCAATGCCAGAAGGTCTGTTTGGTCTCAGTTTCTCACATCCCGTTATTGGGAGCAAAGATCTTTCCCCTTTAGCAATGATACTGTAAGTAGCTATGAAGATCTGTCAGTTCCATATTGTTAAAACATACACATTTATACATTGTGTGTGTGTGTGTGAGAGCGAGAGAGAGAGAGAGAGAGAGAGAGAGAGAAACCCCTCAGGTCTCTTTTGCAATGCAGGTAGGTCATTAGCCTTTTATGGGCACAATGTGTCGCAGTGGCCTTGAGTTCAGTTGTTTGGCATCATCTCGTAACAGGGGTCCAGACACCTACTGGAGGTTTGGTTCAGTTTGCCTCAGCCACCCCAGAGAGATGGCAGCTCATCAGACCTACATGGCTGGCATAAAAAGAAGGGGGTGGGGGGGGGCAACAGTCAGAACAAAACCCCTGGAATCAAAAGTGATGCATTAACCATGGACCTTCCTCAACAATAAGCACTTATGGCCAAATGGAGGAAGGAAAAAGAAAAAAAAAAAAACAAAAAAAAAAAATCTCCAATATCACTGTCACAGGCATAACAGTCAGAAGAGAAAAGATACGGTAAGTGGAACAACCCACAGACCAAAGATACGGGGCCCACAGCACACTTTGTAGGCACAAAGATTACAGGCAGGTGAATGTGTATGTTTAGGTAGTCCCCTTCTGAGGTGAGACCACAGAGAAAAGACTCTCATACAGTGGCTTCAAGCTTCCTTTTGAAGAGCACAAATAGACAAAGGCAAATGCGAAAAGTGGAGCAAAACGGAATTACCACAGAGGTTCATCAGATCCACAGCAGAATAACGAGCAGGGGCATTTTACAGACGAGAAGTCAAACCTTGTTTTTTTTTTTATTTGTTATTTTTTTAAACATTTGAAACATTCAACATTTGAATTTTCAGACCCAGACCATTCATGTCACAGATCCACAGTGAAAAGAAACCAAAAGGCTAAGGAAATGGGTGAAACATTCACATGTTAATCTAGAAGATTGCTCCTCACACAAGGCCTCTCGGCCCCTTTGAGATGTTTCCGTGGCCTCACATGACAGAACATGGCACCAGCTTGTCCAGGACCAAACGTCTCTCAGCAGGTACACGTTACAAGAGTCCAACCACCCACTGTGGGACTGGGATTACTGTCCAGAGCCTGGTTGACACTATCGATAAAGCCGTCACCAACCAGTATTGTAAACCTACTGGTGATTGTTGCACGACAATCCATCTATTGTGAGTTTCTCTGAAGCAGACACCTTCCAAAGACCTGGTCCCTGCCCCTCTCCACTCACCTAGCTCAGATGAACAGCAGAGCTGTGAATCAGAGCAGCTGACAGGTCGATTTTTTGCGTGCCTTCCCAGGAACCGGGGTTTTCCTGTTGATTTGTCGAACCAGGTCATAGAAGATCTAAAAGTGTAAAAGCCAGAACTGCATGGAGTTATACAATGTCAAAATGGTGGGGGTTTGCACAAGTGCTGATCTGTATGAAATTCGAAAAATAATCCACATTGCTCTTTACATCTTCCAGAAATTTCAGAAGGCTTTAAATCTGGAGCTTAATTTCAGGTGACAATTGTACATTGCCTTCTAACCAAACATCCACAAACATGCATACCTATGGTCCATCGTAATCAGTGTAAACGTTAATTCTTTTGTTCGACAATAGCCAAGAAAAAGGCTGACGCTGAACAAGACAAACATCACAGGCCCCACGTACTAGCCAAAGAACAAATTTATTTGCCTGAACATCTTAAAAATTCTCTCCTGAAAGATGACATTACCTACATTTGTAGCTTCAGAATTTTAACACTGATCTTTCCATTTCTTGTCAGTCCCTCTGCAAAAACAGAACCGATCTGCTTGTTCATTGTGAGAAGGCTTAGGAAGAACAGCATTTGTGAAGCTCTACATCAATGTCTCCAGCAGATATGAGCTGGAGTTTGCCATGCCATCTGCTGCACCCTGACTATGGAGGTCCACTGGCTGTGCATGGCCTTCTTACTATAGAGGAGTAACTGGACAGATTCTCCTCAGTTTTGATCAGACAGTGTAAAAACTAACAAAGACTGCTCTGCACCTCAAAGCCTGACAGGGTTGGTCAGCTCACCCAACCATGAAGACGACACGAGCACACTAGAAATGTGGACTGAGCGTCCACCCTACCGTCCTCACCTCATTGACGTTGATTTTGGACTTGGCCGAGGACTCCAGGAAGGCACAGTTGTTCCACTGGCGGGCCAGGCTCTGGCCCTGCTCCTTACCCACCACCCGCTCTTCCTCCAGGTCACATTTGTTACCCACCAGGATCATGGGCACCTGGGAGGGCACACACGGAGAGGGGTGAGCTGCTCTGTGACAAACTCCTCAAAAAAGTACTGCCAAGGACGCATACTGAAGGATCCTAAATGTCGTTCTTTGGTTTGCTTGGGGAAGGGGGGGGGGGGCTAAATTCAGAGCAAATAAATACAAACAACCCATTATGGAAGGGGCAACTTACAGCTCTGAACGATTTTCATCTTTGGGTGAGCAACGATTGTTATTCTGAAACTGCGTCTATTTTTTTTTCCTTCTTCAATAAAATTAAGAGCATTGCAAGTCTGCTCCCCACCTCAACTGCATTTTTGCATGTTGGTATACGTTCACCCAGTTAAAAAAAAAAAAAAAAAAAAAAAAAGCCACGAGTAGAATGTAAATTTCCTTCCAGCTGCTTGCTTAACACTATCCTGTCAGCATGTATGACTGTTCACACACTTCCTGTGAGCAGTCGGGAAGTTCAATGAAGCCACAACACATGCTGAAGCCCACTGACTATGAGCCCTCTGAAGTGGGTGGGGAAGGTCAACCGTTTGCAGGCTGACAGAGAACTAGCTTGGGACAGGAAGTGGGACAGGAAGTATGGCGTGTACTGCTCCTATGACAAGCACAAGGCATCATGGGAAATCATGGGCTTTGGTTGGTTCACATGAATTGGCAGGGCTGTGAAAACACCTCAGGGTTTCCTGGCAATGTGAGGTATCTTGACTATTCCTCCCTCCCACAAATGCATAAAATGTACATTATCACTTAAGACAAAAAACCAATGTTTTACCTCATGTTTGGATACTCTACACAATGCTTGTATGACCAAGTTTCTCTATGGTTTGTTGTAGAACTAGTCACTACTTGATCTGTGAAGGTTACACCTGTGGTAGTAATGCTAGAGGCTGCAGTAAAGCAAACCAACTGAGTGGCTGTCAAAGACAACTTTGGATGCACCGATTTCTCTGGTGCAACATTAACCCACAAGGAATGAAGCCACCTTCTCTTAGACGGGTCACCCTGAACAAACACTCACGTCGTCAGTGTCCTTCACCCGTAGGATCTGCTCCCTGAGGTCCTGAAGGTCGTTGAAGGTCGACTGTGCCGTTATGGAGTAGACTAGCGCAAAACCTTGACCGTTCTTCATGTAGAGGTCTCGCATTGCAGTGAATTGTTCCTGTCAGGAAATTAAATTAAAAACAAAAATATTAATGAAGAGATGAGAGAGTGTATATGGTAAGTTCTACCACTTTCTTAAACAAAAAGGGGGGAAAAAAAAAAAAAAAATGTACACAAGTCAGAGCTATAAACATGTCAGCCAAGCTCAGACCTAGAAACACAAACCACTGCAGTGTACAGGTCACAAACTTTCCATGTTTGAAGTTCAGTTTATGTCTGTGCCGAAAAAAGCTTCACTGATGTGAAAATATCACCATTAGGATTCCTACTCGCTTATCCACAAAGTCAGGGAGATACTGCAATTTCTTTGATGTAGAGCGAGATGGTCGGCAGGAAACTGTTACCAAGGGTAACAGCCTCATGATGAACAGTAAGGCAAGAAAGAACAGAGGGAGCCAAGGAGCAGATAATCTAGCAGTAATTACTCCATGGCCCAGCTTGGCTGCAGTCTCACCGTGCTGGTCTGGTCACTGAACCTACACACACTGGCTGAGCATTTTGATGTTAGAAAAATGAAAGGGTACCCAGTGTAATGAGGGTACAGAAGGAGTAGACTTGAAGAAGATAAAGATTAGCAGGACCAGCCTGGGGGAGCAGCAGGATCCACAGGCTTCAGAAGCCATTCGTACAGGCCAAGTGGTGAGGGGCCCGCTAAGCATGCAGAAACAGCAGTGCAGGCCTGTATTCATGCAAACAATGCAAAGTTGTCTAGTGGACACTAATAAAGGAAGCATTAAGCACTGAGACACACTCCTCTCCACACATTGTGCTGGTGTCATTCTCAGTCACTGCCAACTTTTCCTTTGAGGGTGAGATGCACACGGTCCCCCAGGCTCGCCTACTGAACACTGCCTTGGAGCTCAATGCCGCACAGGGTTAAGGCTGCTCCTGTCTAAAAACGCCATCCTCACCGTTCCTGCTGTGTCCAGGATCTCCAGCATGCACTGCTGCCCGTCCACTTCCACTTGCTGGAGAGAGAGAGAGCAGGAGAGAGGGGGCATGGTTAGTGAGGCTGGGCACACACCTGCCGTACCAGAAGTGGGTAGGTGTGGCAGATCACTAGCTCCACCCACTGGGAGGGAGGGACTCTTTCAGACCACCCATCACCAAGACCTGCTAGCAGTCAGAGCACACTGACACTAACAAAGAACGAAAACTTGCGTTCTACCAAAAGGTAAAGTCCGTCACCACACAGCTTTTCTGTTCCCGTGATATACAAGGGTAAATCAGCCTCCATGTCAGCCATTTGAGTTATTACATGGAAAAACAATTCAAGCCATGACAGAATACATGTGAGTAGGTAAAGACTTACCTTTCTATAAGAGTCTTCTATTGTGGGGTCGTATTTCTCAACGAATATTCCCTGGACAAACTGTACAGTCTGCAGATGATTGTGGAGGGGGGTAGTGTGTTAATTATGATTACATTACCAACAGACTTTTTTATCAGATGCTGAACATGATAAAAAAAAGCCACAGACAGGTTCCTGAATACTATTCCCTTTAAATGTTTTTAAAAGGAATGTATAATTGTAGCAATTTCATTTCACATGGATTTAAACCTGAAGAAATAAAGAGAGATGAACACAATGGGGGAACAAACCGTCTTGCTGTACAGCATGGAGACGGAGTCAAAGCGGGACTGTGTTAAGCACTAACCAGTACCAGTCCCAGTGTTGCCATGCCAACAGCGCAAAGAAAAAAAAAATTAAAAAAAACAAAAAAAAAAAACACTGCCTCACAGCCACACGCACCCCCCACCCCCACGTCGGCCCAGCACACACCCACTCGGCATTCCGAGTGGACGTGTCCTCAGCTGACCCAATACGCTGCCACTGCTTCATGGTTCTAATGTTCAGAACTGACAGAGTGGACTTCACCGAGACTCAGAACGAGCACCAACAGTTAGGAACATCTATCCTGCGCAGATGGACTTAGTGCACAGTTACGTTCAAGTAACTGGTCCAAGGAATGCAGACAACGCAGCGTCTGCAGAGTGAGACAACTACAGCCCTGTCAGTCTAACGGGGAGGCAGTGATGCTACAGGGTTCACACTGCAGCCACTTATACAGTATATCCTTGTGGTTGAGCTCGAGCAGTCCGCCAGTCTTCAGTCACACACCTGTATAAACAATGGCAGTGTGCTCACAGGGTGAAACAGCTACAGCAGCAATAAGGCTCAACCAGAGACCCTCTATGTAATGTGCATTGAAATGGAGAAGGGATTCTTAAAGCATTGGTGAAGGTCGATTTGGTAGTTCTGTAAACACGTCAGCTTGTAGCTCTTTCCGGCTAACTGTGCACTGTGTGGCAGCAAAGTCGCTCCATCACACAGGCAATGAAAGTCCAACTCAGCCTACTGAAAGTCTTTCGTGGCTGGTCACCCACTACCCATCACCAGGCCTCTCCCACTACCCCAAAACAAATTCAGTTGGACAACTCGGATGTCCCTAGAGGTTAAGATGTAAATCATTGCAGTGGCATACCTACCATTCCCAGTGTCCATAGCAGTGGCAAACCTGATGGTCAAGGGAAAGATCTCAACTACCTACTCATGTCTGTGTCCGCGCGCCAACACTGCCATTCCCAGTGTCCGCGCGCCAACACTGCCATTCCCAGTGTCCAGGATTTCTTGTTTTGCACGATTTAAAACGCAACAACAAGGCAGGATAACAAATCACTCACCAGGGCCGACTTGCCAACACCTCCAGATCCGAGGACCACCAACTTGTATTCACGCATCTTGCAGCGTTTCTAATACTAAATCTGCGTGGATGAGGCGAGAGAGAAAAAAAAAAAAAGACATTTGTTGCAGTCACTTTCACAAATTATTTAAATGTACAATAATTACCAGAGGTTTTGCAAGACAATAGTGTATTTTACACTGCATTTTTTCCTCAATGCCTTTAAATAACCTCCCTTCCAGTCACACAAGCCTGCCTGCTGCACCCACGCAGGCGGTTGTCAGGCCATGGTACTGTACCGTTTTCACCACCTACTACATTACTTTCATTAAACAAACGTGCGCTGTGAGGAGGCGGGGTCTCTGACACAACAGTTTAGCCACTTATGCTGCCATTTGGTGTAGATAAACCTGAAATCCAAATTACAGACAGCATGGCAAGACAGAAGCCTAAAAGTATAACAAGGCAGAGTGAAGGACGGGTGATGGGTCCCTCAGCCAATTATAGCGATGGAAAAATAATGATGGACAGGACATACAGGGTGTACCAGAGCAAGTCAAATCCTCCCAAAGTATCCTCAAGTACGACCCAAGGCATGCAGTGAGATTCAGGGTGACACAAGTGCCTGGACTGAAGGTGGTGTTCCCATCAGTCACATGGTAATGACTAGGGGAGTATTCCTCCACATCAGTGAAGTCTTAAGAGTAGAACTAATATTGCCAACAAATGATCAGGAGCCTGACACAGTTGTTCTCCATTATAACACTGTTTGCGCCATTCAGCAGGGTGCAATCCACTAACCCACATTACAGCAAAGCATCATGGGAAAAGGCAGCCTGGGCCTGGATATGAGCTTAGTGCAGGCAGGGAAAGTACCACACTGGCAACTCTGCCTGTCTGGCATCATTCGGCGCCGAAGGAGCGTTGTGTGACGTTTTCCTGTAACATTCTGTGCATGTCACAAAAGTTTTACTCCGATTAATGTTCTGAGCATGTAAACGCACATCTTATCGGATTAGCATCCAGGCAAACGGTTCAGTTGGAAACTTTAATCAGAAGGGTTTCAATCTGAATGAATGTGTCCACGCAGCCGCCGCCAGTGACGTGTCCACGCAGCCGCCGCCAGTGACGTGTCCACGCAGCCGCCGCCAGTGACGTGTCCACGCAGCCGCCGCCAGTGACGTGTCCATGCAAGTGATGACTTACAGTCCCATCCGACTCAGAATTGAGGCTCATTACACGTGGCATAGTGACATTACCCACTAACTGGCTTGGGCAGCGGGCACTGCCCGTTATGTGGCATTCTGCATTGGTATGCGATCGCATCCCGCAGTGACTGCCCAGCGCCACTGCCCTGCCTGGCACTACCCACACCATCACTGCTAGGCTAATGACCACAATCCTCATCAAGACAACGAAGGAATTTCTCAGACTTTTCTTTCCATACAACTGTGGTGCACATGCCAGAGGAAACTGGCATGTAGTCTGGAGTATTAAAGGCACTGCCTGCCTCGACACAGCAGAACGGCAGCGTTTCTGCTCTCTGCACCCTACTTGAACCACAGCCACATTCACTCAGCTGGTTATTCTTTCCAGCACCTGCAGGCGTTAACAAGAAATGGGACAGGCAGTCTGCTCTGGACACCAGCTGTGCCTCAGCGTGTCAATTCCGTACAGCCAAAGGCCCACAGAGATAAGGCCCTGGGTTCACCTCTGGGAAGTGGCAGGAAGACTGTACGTGCACGGTTTTTAAACGAGCATAATGAGTGCCTGAGGCGTCTGGCTGTCCCAGTGCACTATTTAGCAAAAATGTACAGCTAAATTCCTCTGCTCTGACCAATTTCATCTGGATTCTTCGAGGGGGGTGTTCCAGCGAGTCTAAAGGGAGTGGGCACACTGCGTACCAAAGGCAATGCAATGCTAGCATGCTCCTGGAACCAAATGAGTTGTCTGGCATCAGACACACAAAAGCATTTGCAAAGCTGCCATTACAAACCTGCTTCGCAAATTTCTCTTTCCCTCAGTTACATGGACACAATCCTTTATACCGGAGGTCAATGCTCCAGAGGGAGCAGACTGCAATCTGAGAAAATTAGAAGTGCAAGAGCACGTTTTCCAGTTCACAGATCACGTATATCTTAAGGCTGCGGTATAACAAAAGCTTAAAAGCACAAGGATAGCTTTGCCGAGTGACTATGACGTCAGGTTTGTGAGGCAGAAGTAGAGGACTCTGCTAACAGCTGTCACACGATAGCGGTGTGCCCCAGTGTGTCTGATGGGACAGGTCACACGACTAATATCACCTCAGTCACATGTTCGCCATCAGCTGAAAACTAGAAAGAAGTCAACTGCCCCTCTCTGACAGACCACTATACATTTTGTAGTTCAATGTAATTAAACCCAATTTCTTAAGCTAATTAGAAAAAATATGCTTTTAAATAATTGTAGCATGATTAAATCATATGTATTGACTTGCGTACGATGCTTTTTATTGATAGTAACATCCAACCGTTTTTCGGAATTTTAATGCACAAAAATACTCAGAACTGAAAGACGTTGCCTTGTGGAGAGAACACAAGGAACAAACTTAGGTTAGCAGATCCAGTTAAGTGAAGCAAAAGGCAAACACACAAGACATGAGGGACAATCATTTGGCCTTTAGGCAGCCAGGCACTTTATGGAGAAAGTGCCATTCCCTGGTGGCTCACTGGGTAGAGCATCAGGCTAGGAGGTTGCAGTCTCCTGGTCCCTGGTGCAAATACCAGTCCAGCCAGGTGTGTCCTTGAGCAAGAGAGTCAGCAATAGCTCCCCGGGCACCATGTATGGCTGCTCCCCCCCAGGGGGATGGGTTACATGCAGAGGACAAATTCCTTGTATGTGACTAACATACTTGGTCATAAACACGATTCCCTTCCCTTATTCAAGGGTACAACAGCTCATCCCCTATCAAACAGACCACCTTCAGGCTGCTCCCCATGTTTTCTGTCACTCCAGTGTTTGGCAGAGGCCAAGGGCAATCCCCCCTCATGCCCCCCCCCCAGCAGACCCACTCCTCTCCATGAAGTTGTACTTTAAAAGCCACTCCAATCACAGGCAAGTGCAGGATGCTATTCATCACAGCTCACTAACACAATCAATACGCCAAGTCACAGAGACAGCACAAAAACTAAACGAAATCCACTTTACTTAATTCAAATTTAAAAGAAAAAGGAAAGTCAAAACTGTGCTGAGTAATTGTTTTTGACCACAAAATCCACTCCCAGTAGCGTTCTGACCACCCACATCTGGGTGGGACAAGCCAAGACTTAGCCACAAGATTCATATCTACTTTGACAGAGTCA
Organism: Chitala chitala; assembly: GCA_025773905.1. Classification (NCBI taxonomy): domain Eukaryota; kingdom Metazoa; phylum Chordata; class Actinopteri; order Osteoglossiformes; family Notopteridae; genus Chitala; species Chitala chitala. The sequence continues at coordinate 17,270 of JABJVR010048537.1, forward strand.
CATACCTGGAATATACCGAAGGCCTTTTCTGTTCATCCATTAGCTACTCACCAAACACTGTCCGGCCAGTAAACAAACCCTGTAAAACTTGTACATTCACAATAATTGACTATAGTACCTCAAAATACTGAAGAAAAATAGACCTACAAACCTGCATATATTTTAACATAAGAATAATTTTTCAGTATTTAAAGACAGAATATCCACCTGCACTGTAATGTCCATTTTCTATACATTTGTTACCGGTTACAGCCGAGCGAAAAATCATTCCAGTTCACTGGCTGTATACAAGAAATAATGCCATCTTGATAAAGACTTGGTTTGAAGAGGATTTTAATAATGCCAGCAGGGATTTCAGTATTACAGTAGCCACTGAGCTGTCACTATGGTGGCTGACTTGTTGCAAATTAAAAAGACGGTGCTTTACTGGTTACTATGCAACACAGCACTACGTCTAACCCCCTGCCTTTAACTTGTAGTGGTCAGGCGTTTGGGTTGTATGGTTATAGTAGTTTTGGTATTACTACCAGTAAGTTATAAAAGCTGATATTAATTTCTGAATGAAATGTGTCACTTCAGAAACTTTCCTGAACACAGAAACACACCCGAGTTTGTCCCCTTTTATTTACATAAAACACAGGATCCTGTGTGAACAGCAAACTGTATGACACAAATTGCAATCACTGCCTGAAAAACTGTCCCACATGATGGGGGCCATCACCAACATCCTGCTTTTGCAAGCAGGATGGATGTTCCACAGCAGGGCGTTTGGCAAGGTATTGCCTTCCCCCCCCCCACACACACACACACACACACACACACACACACACACAATACACAACCAAACATTAAAGCATTTTAATAAAAGATCATACACTTCTGCGCACTTTTTTGTCACCAAAGATGCATGTGAAAGACGCAGCTAATTAAAACAAACCAGAGGTATGCAGAGCTGCGATGAGCCACACTTGCCTATGCATGGGCACATCTGGTCACGAGACGTGGAACCTGTAGGGACGACGCTGGGATATACTGCCTTATTTTCAGGAGCCACCTTCCACTTGCTTCCCAGGATACCTCACTTTTACTCCACCACCACGAGGTGATGTGGTACCGCTAGGCCACTGATGGCATCAAGAGCGGGAACAAAACGTAAAACTAATTTTGTATTCCCACGGTGTGGAGAGAGATGACAGCTCCCGTGCACTAAACTGGGGGGCAGTGGACTCCAATATCTTGCCAGTATACTTCAAAAACCCATTTTAAACAGAGGTACCTCAGCTTACCTTCAATTCCCATTTTAATAAAAACGGCTGCGATTCAAAACACTGAGATCTACTCTGACATTGCTGTACATCACAACTCAGCTCCCCACACACACTGCGACTATCACATGGTCTGCAAACACTCCCAGCAAACCTGCACACCACCACACACAGCACGGTAGACCATTAGCAAGCAAACGCAGAACAAGAACCATGCGTCAATCAAAGGTCAACGTCCAATCAGCTCTACTGTATGGCAAGCTTTCTTTTACCTATCAAAACAGAGTGTAAAGAAAACGGTGTCATTTTCCTCAGGTTAAAAGGGCTATTTTGCAGAGCAATAAATTCTAAATAACTCCTAATCCTATGATTAGCAGTGTGGCAACATACCGTTCAATACCAAGCAGATGCAATATGGGCACCTGGACCAAAATGAAGCTGGATGTGGCCGTGAATGGTGTAGCCTTAATCTTCTCCATCTCTGTGCCTCTAACATCACCTCAGACTATCACCTGCACTAATCGCCCTGTGTTGACTCCCGCATAGATCGATGGCAAAATGTTTAATTGTATTGGCTTTTTGATTTGCTTGAGCTCAACGCACCAGTTCTGCTGTACAATTAATGACAAAATCAGTTGTGCTACCGAGCGTGTAGACAGCAACAGAGACTGAGTCACACAGCGAAGTGTAAAGGGTGGAAATATTGATGCAAGAGGCGTAGCAGAGACAGCCAGGAAGCTCAAAACAGGAACCTAGATATCCTCATAGCTTACTGCCAAGCCCAGCAGTCGCTCTGAAAAAAACTGACTCAGGCCAGTCCTTTAAGTCAAAAAGTGTAACAGCTTAATGTTCGATTAAATACGAGGACACGTTTGCTCATTAGCAGATATATGGACAAGACACCAAACTCTCAACTCAAGCCAGGCGGGTTAACCCTGTGAAGGCTAGCATGGCTACTTAGTTTAGTCACACTGCATTTGAGTTTCAGTTTGCATAGGCACCTGGTTAAAGATGCTGGAAACAGTTTACTTTTCTGTTAAAACCATACTTGAGACTGAATGGGCTCTTCCTGTGTGAAACGCATGATGTTGTTTAGACATTTTAGCAACATAGAAGCCACCAACGGCTATTGTGAGGTCTTCTACTCATCTGCCTCCTACAGGATGGAGAACACTTCTATAATCCTGTTTGTTTACACAAAAAGTTAAAAAAAAAAAAAAAAACTAGATTTAAAGAACAAAAAAGCAGACTTGAAAAAATATTTTTCTAATTATTTTCTCCACAGTCATGGCCAGAAATATTAAAAACACATTCCTCTTACTACTCCTAATTCTCCTTAATGCACTACTGCTATGAGACATACTGCAATATTGGCATTGAGGCCTAGTTTTATCCCATACCAATATTTCAAACAACACACAAAAATTAAGAAACAATTGGGTATGATTCCTTTAATCAAACAGTGTTGCATTTAGCATATTCAAGAAAATATGAATAAATGATCATACCCACACTGAAAGTCATACGAGCTCTAACTGTTGCACCAGAAGTGGCACACTGAAGTTTCGGTTTTTGTTACCAAATATACTCACTTGCCGTTAGGTTAGCGAGTCTTTGTTCAATCTTGATTTCTAGCTGAATAATGGTGGAGGAAGTGGGATTTTTGAAGAGTTCTGACTCCTGTTTTGTCAGTAAGGATTAAACAATGCCAAGATGTTGAGGAAGGGTGGAACCACACAGAAGCTTGCATGCAGCTGCTGTCACAGCTCCGACATCTGCTGCACCCACTCTAAAAACATCAACACATGCAACACCTGTTAGGAGGCCAACCTTTAAATTAGAGGTCATGGACCTGTGGGATTTCCCCTAAGGCCTGGGTTCCTCTCAGCAACAGCATGGGCACTCTGCTGTCACTGTCAACAGACAACACAGGCCACCATGCAGTCATCCCTGCAAATTCTCACATACGACAAACCCCTTCTCATCACTGCCAAAACGACATCGGTCAGGTCACAGTTTTGGAGCAGTGCAGCAGCATGAACACCACGAACCCAAGGGAAAATGGTTCTGGTGCCATAACACAAAACCGAGAGCAAAGGCATTAACACTTCTTGTCACAAAATCTGACAACAGCATCAGCACATCTGACAGAGACCATCAACCAAACCAGAACAGCAGCTCAATGTTTGTATTTCCAAAACACAAAGGAAAATGCAAAGTAGCAGCATATAACCAGTATAAACTGCATACCTATCATCTTACCTGGGGAAATGAACCCACAGATACACCATACCCTTAAAAAGGGATTTACTGGAATTATTATTACACTGCAATCCTTATAAGACCAAAATTACATGGGGTGTGCACAGCAGCAAAATAAACTCACTGTGGCAGTTCAACTCACCTGAGTGCTTCAGACAGCTAGCACTGCAATCGTGCAGTGCATTGTGGGAGTTTTACTAAGCTTCTAAAAAGTGGTAAAAATATTTTCAGATTTTACGATTTCTACATTGTATCCCTATGTTGATTGACCTGGCCCTGAGAGTGAGTTCGCTATAATTTAAAGGCCCATACATGGTGAGCCATTTCAGTACTCTCGACCCGCGGTATGTGTGTGCGTGTGCTTGTGCGTGGGAGAGAGACAGTGATATAGACTCCTTAAGATTCAGATGCTCTCTGCTAGCTTTTGAGGTGCTGTGTTTAAACTCCAGAGTAAGAGACACGCTCCAACATGAAAGAACATGTGAGATGAGCATCACGTCTCTGCAGGCCAAAAACAGATCCAAACAAAACCCTCAGTGGCTGAGAGATCTTCTTACTCCTATCAAGCCACAGCTTTCTTACTCAGTTTACAATCGATGGACTTTGCTAAGAAATTAAGCAATGCTCAACAGGTGTCCGACATCAAACAATTGCAAGAACGTTATCCCGGCCATTAGAAACTCTCCCGTGGATCTTTTATAATGATCTAGCCTCTACATATGAAAAAATGAATCTGGGGCTTGCAAATTATAGACAGTATTTTGGAAAGGACAATAAAGAGAAACATTTAATTAAATCTGTTAAAGACACTTTCCAAAATAGTGTTAAATGGTTATAATTTGGCATCTTGAGCTCTGATTGTTTTTCCAAACTATGTAATACAAGCAAAAGTTAAGTCAGTGTAGAAAACCCAACTATCCTAAAACAGCGTAAATCATCTTTTCTATCAGAAATTACAATTGCACTTTTCTAGATGTGACTGAAGACAACTTCAACAATTAAATAATTTCAGTTCTGATATTAAGCTCAGCAACAGGGCTCACATCTCAAAACAGAACCAAACTACATTTTTAGCACAAAACTTCAATGCCCAGTTCTTCAGACCTTCAACCGCTATGTAAAAGAAATTCTTACTACTGTAATAAGATCTTTTAAACGATTAGGTGCTTCCAAGAGCTTTTTAAGAACCACCAGTCTAAACCATCCACGGTTTTCCATGGGAAATACATGGGCACTTCCATAGGAACTCATCTGTTAACGGAGACTCATTTAAATAACACAGGCAACACTGTAAACTGAAACACACACACATACACAAGTGTAAAGCGGTATCCATACAAATTTGAAGACCCGTGTTAGTTATTCATTTACTGCAAAGATAATTCATTTCGGACCTTCAAGTACATATAGGCATTTAACTTGGGACGATTCCAGCTAGGAAATGCATGCCCCCCCCCAGCAGAACACTAAAGCACAATATTCACGACACACTTAAACGTTGCATTTCAATGTCATTAAATACCATATCGTGAAAGTCTATGTCAATCATTATTCCGATTAACTGTCGGAAGCACTACACATTATAGGCGTTTTCCTTACAAAATGTATGTAATTCGTCATTTCAATCGACAAGACCTACAGACGTTTAAATTTTAAGTAGGAAAAAAAACTTAAAAGTGTGATACCCCAACAGCTTATTGTGTTAGTGTATGGGAACTGTGTGATGGCTTTCTTTGCATGTGAATTGTGTGAGCACACTAGGCTGAACTAGGTGGGGCACGGTATCAGATAAAGCCAAGTAAGGGCATAGCCAGCAAGCCCCGTTTCACTACTCACTGGCGTAAAGGTCATTAACCATACACCGTTCCCTCACACAGAAAACGCCGGTAAAACAGGGCGTTTCGTTTGCAGACGCGGTGACTTTATCCCGGCCAGACCCATTGATTTACATTTAATAAAACTAAACCTCGCAACTTTTCGATTTCCGCTTCAACTTCCAGTCTCTACAACCTTTCTCCACTTAGCGTACCATTCAAACCACTCGCACTGTTCACACGGGGGGCGTACGCTAAAAGCGCAGGAATGGCACCTTGGGCGCTGTGGCCGAAGCGCCGAGGAGGGGACACCCTGTCAGGTGAGCCGTCCGCAGTCGGCTCGTCTCCCTCCCGCACCGCCATGTTTCCGACATCTGACCCGCTCTTCCGCAAACCGTGCCTCGCGCTCTCACACCGGTCCCCGTGACCGCTCGCGGAACTGTTACGCGCCGCACGCCAGCTCGATCCCAGAAGCACGTAGCCGCGTGTCGCCACCGCAAAACGCAGCAGCTCTGCCGTACGCGTATTTTTTTTTTGTAATCATATATATATCCGCCGGCACGCAGCACTTACAATCCTCTCCCTGGATGTCTCCAATCGATTAGCGTCGCTGTCGTGTTAGCGCACTCTCGCTTCCCTGGGTGAGGTCCTCAGTTCGCTCATGACGTCACAGCCTCGATTTGAGTTCCACTTGTAACCTGATTTTACAACGGCTGTGCCCGCTTTTGGGCATAGGGGGCGCTGACGAGCTAGCTGTGCTCGCACACGGCTATTCATTTCAAAGTAGGCTGCACCTTTAAAGTACAATACAGTTGGTACAATTTCGTTGTTATTTCACTCTGGGAGCCTGCAGCACACTTAAAACGTTTTAGAACACTTCGTTTTGCAAATTTGAAATGGAAGTGACGTTGATCCGGTAAAAATGTATGGCAGTGGAAATCCGACGGATGCATTTTGCAAAACTCATTTTTGTATTTACGGTTAGACAAAAGGGCAGGTTTCTCCTCAGCAGCCTCGCTATGGCACGTATCAGAAGTTCAATTTAACTGCAATTGCAGTTTGCTTTTGTAACAATAAAGTAAAGTTAGGCAAAGTGGATGGCGCAGAGTTCTTTGTACGCTATACAGTATGTAATAACTGGAATGCCTTAGCTGAGTGCCTTAACTCATCTTCCTTTGACACGATATACAGTAGTCCTAACTTCCAAATGTTTAAAACAAGCCAGCCTGTCCATGTGTTTCCATCACGCTGTGCAAAGAAGTTTGTTTGGAGAGCATCTCTATTATTATTTCACTATACTGTACATACAAAAATCCCCATTGTGTCACTTTTGGAGAGATTTTAGAAAAAGTAAAGTACATTTTATTTAAATTAACAGTTATTATTAAATGTGTTTAACAATAAGGATACATACTATATACCTATCAGGGTAGCAGGCCGCACCCATTCCTGAATAGACTCATTAGTGTAAGAAAAGGTGAGGTTTACACTAATGGGTCTATTCAGGAATGGGTGTGGCCTGCTACCCTGATAAGTATATAGTGATAGAATCTTCCCCACTTCCATCAGACTGAAGAAGCCTTTTGGTAAAAGGTGAAAC